>APFE030582193.1:82200-129033 GCA_000404065.3 Pinus taeda
CTGGAGTAAATATAAAAATATGTTTTATTTATTTACCATACATCTGGTTTATTTATATTTTTATTAATTTATTATATCTCTTTTATTTACCATGGTATTTGGCCCATAGGCTTGTTATATAATTAGATGTTGATTTCTAATCCTATTTGACATATTTTTACTTATTTACCATACCTCTTTTGTAAATATGGTATTTGGCCCATGGTATTAATAATTATTTGTCCCATGGTATTTGGCCTATAGGCTTCACCTAATTAAAACCTATTTTTTGAGTTTATAAATATAAAGAGGTTTATGGAGTAAAGATAAAAAGAGGTTTTATTTATTTACCAAACTTCTGGAGTAAATATAAAAAAATCACGTGTGTATCTATCAACTTCTACCTCTGGTTTATTTATATTTTTATTTATTTACCATACCTCTTTTTTGAGTGTTTGTAAACCTATTTATATTTTAAATTTATATTGTGTTTATTCATAATAATAATTAGATTGATTTATAAATAGGGCCGACATTAGATTAAAAATGTCAAATGTTAAACATTATGTTTACATTTACATTTATGTGTTTATGTTTACATTTTTATGTGTGATCTACCCCCATACTGGGTTGTAAAGCCACTATCAGTGCAATTAATGGCTATGGAAATGAGCAAAGGCAATGGTAAAGACACAAAGGCATAAATTGGTATTTATTTATGAAAATAAAGGAAAATGGGAGAAAAGGAAGGTGAAAGGTCACAGGATTTCATGTAAGGAAAATTGAAGGGAAAATAGAGGAAAATGAATAAAATAGAGGCCTCAATGATAAAAAAGCTTTTGAGGATCAATTCACAGTTTTCTTTTTTTTTTGTCAATGTGTGAAATATTTTGTGAGTTTTAGCTTGAACTCTCTTTATTCTCTCTCTCATACTATTGCACACTTAGAGAAATCTTTGAACATTGTTGGGGCATGCTTGGAGAATTCTATCTCTCATTGGATTTGGAGAAAGAAGACAAAGGAAAAGTAGGAAGGCGATAGGGGACAACGGGATCAACAACTACAATGGGATTTCTTTGCATGTATGATTTATTTTCTAATTTTGGCATGCATGGGATATGCATGTGGTTATTTGGTTATGATTTTTCATTGGCATGGAGGATTTCTTGGATTAATGGTGGTTTTCCTAGCTTTGACATGTCTTGGATAGCCATGGTGTTGTGGGTTTCTCACTTGATTATTTTATGATTAGTTCTCATGTCTAGTATGGTTGTTGGTTGAGTTACTAGTTCCTGGAGCCTTGGTTTGACAAATGCTCTGGAAGCCCAAGAACAACTTGGGTTGACTTACTAGTCCTGGAAGCCTTGGTTTGAAAAACGCTCTAGAGCCCTTGGTGGGTTGAGTTACTAGTCCTGGAGCCTTGGTTGGACAAAAGCTCTGGAGCCCTATGACATTTGTGGGTTGAGTTACCAGTCTCAAAGCCAGGTTGGAACAAATGCTTTGGAGCCCTGAACAACTTGGGTAGAGAACGATCTGGTGATGGTTAGTGATGTATGACCATAAGGTGGAATCACTGGTTGAGGGTTGAGGTGGTTTGGCATATGGAAGCCTTGGTTTGGTTTTGTTTGGTTTAATCTATGAGATACCACATTCATGCTTGGAATATGGCACAGGGGTGATTAGTTGAAAGAGATATTTGGTTCAGCCCAATCTAAGTCAGGTGGTACGTGGAAGTCCCTGACTTGGTTGGGTTTGCATATGTTAATAATATCTCTTTTCCTCTTGTATTTTCATGAGAAATTGTACTTGTTATTATGTGGCTTTGATGGATGGCTTATCATGGTGTATATGTTGTTCATTTACTGATTATATGCAGGTTATAAGATGTATATTGGCTATGGGTCTTGATGTGTTTTGATTTGTTGATGAATGGTTAATGAATGCATGAGCTAATAGACATTATTACAGTTATTATGAGAGGACGTTAGACGTTCATGATGATTCTCAGATAAGTATCAAACCCTTATGTTTAAATATGCTTTCATGACCTATAGATTACATGTTCACCATGTGTTTGATGAAATTACCATCATGGTTAAGCTATGTTAGGTAAAGTTATTGACTAAGTTTTGCATTAATGGCTTTTTCCTTGTGTCATTCATTGTTCGGGAAAGTTTTATCAAGTTCTGGGTAGAGGCCTAGATACTAGTCGTAAAAAAGTAGCTCAGATTTTGGGGTCGCACGCTCAAAATTGGAAAATATAGACTACCATTGTTGGGAGGTAGAGTTATCCATGCAACTAGATGGTCACAACCATTGGCTTTCTTTTTTATGCAATATAATGGGAGTCTATATCACTAAAAAGTAAATTTAACTCAGGGTTTGGGCGCCTGGAGTGGTCGTTTAGCTCCAGGTGTTCCAGGGGGGTCCTGTAGCTCCTAAGGAAGGTCAATAAGGTTTCATCTTGTTGATTCCACTTCCTTAGTTGTACTTAGGAGGTTGAGTCATATTATAGTAACTCTTCATCACATGTTTACCCTAGTTGACCATTGAACTTGGGTAAGTGTGGGAGGAGGTGGTTACAGAGTGGTATCAAAGCTCCCAAGTTCAACACTTGGGCTAGATGGGCAGAATGTTTTTGTCATGCATGCATGTTGGTTGTATGTGTGTTCATTATGCATGTCAGTGTCTATATGTTTTTTATGCATTTATTGTTATGGTTATGATTTTCGTGCATGAGGTCATGGTATGAAGTTGGTGTTGTCATGTATGATGTCGACATATTGATACGATTATGTATATATACATGTATCATCCTAATCTAGATTGATCTTGCAGGTGCGATAGCCTCCCATAAAATTCACTAAGGTGTGTTGATTATTTTTATGTTTGGTTTATCTGACATGGTATGTTTGCAGGAAGTAGAAGATCAAAGGTGACAAGAAAAATTGTAGACTATAGTTCACGTGATTCTCCCTACAAATCAAATGAACAACATGGTGATGAGTACTCCCTTGACATAGCAGATACATTGAGAAGTTTGAAAGCATATATAAGAAGTTTAAAAGTAGATAATGACAGGATCATTTGGTCATATGAAAGACTTGCTAGTGCACATGAGAAAGAAGCATAGATTAATGTAGTGATCCTTTAGATTTTGTCAGACATGCAGAGACAAGGACCGCTTAGGATTATCCATGGATAGGAGGAAAGGGCTAATGGGGCATAAGGAAATAGATCTCAATCGAGATACATATTTGATAGGGATGATACAGTTAGAAATGGTAGGTTCTTGGATTACATGAGGGGTAGTGACTGTGGGTTCTATTCTATTATTGGTTCAGAGAGAAAAAATCATCAACACCATCACCATCCGTATATTAGGAGCGAGAAGCAGTACTTTCCGTAAGAGTTCAAGAAATAAAAGCCTCCTACATTTGATGGAGAAATGAAGAAGTCAAAGGATGCAAAATATTGGTTTCTTGGGATGAATAAGTTATTCTAATTGCATGATTACTCACAGAACATGAAAGCTAAGATAACTACCTTTAGTCTTAAAGGGAAAACAAACATTTGGAGGGAATATGTAAAGAATTTTAGAGGCATCTGGGAAGAGGAGTTAACTTTGAGTGAGTTCGAGAGACTTTTTAGGAATAAGTATCTATCTGAGAGATACTATGATGATAGGGCGAAAGAGTTTTATGAGCTAAATATGGGATCTATGGCCAATGCACAGTACACTAGCAGATTCTTGGAGTTGTTGAGTTATGTGCCTTATATTAAGGAGGAGAAATCAAAGATTTAGTGATTCTTTAGTGGGTTGTCGATGTCATTCAAAGATAGGATTGAGTTTGATGAACCTAGATCGCTTAAGGAATCAATCTTATATTTGAAACATTGTTATGAGAAATCAAAGTGTAGGTCTGAGTCTACACAGGATTGGAAATGTATCGAGAAGAATAAAGGAAAGTGGGTTAAGGGGAGAGGAAAACTACAGGATACGATGACAAGGAGAATGCAGCGCCACATAATAATTTCAATGCAGCTGGCAGAGGACAAGGATTTTAGCCTGAGCAGAAAAAGGGTGATGGTAGGAAACCTTTACAGTGTTAGAGATATGGAAAGATCATCACAGAAGGGATTGTCCACAACATCAGGGTGGTAGACCACAGATATACAATGCTCAGTAGGTGCAGAAACTTGGGATGTTAGAGAAAGTATTCCTCGGATCTATGCAACATTGGATAACAGGCAGGCAGATCACTAGGCATCCATTATCAAGATGGACAGTAAGTTATGTGCTCAAGTTGTTTATATTTTGATTGACCCTAGATCTAATTATAGTTATGTTAACCTTGACCTGGTGGATAAGTTTGGTTTGATAAAATAAGTGCATGTAGAGTCTTGGTTAGTGCAGTTGGATATAGGTACTAAGAAGAGAGTTCATCATTGGGTAAGAGTTTGTGCATTTGAGTTGAATGGTATGTCTACATTAGCGCATTTAAATGTGCTTCCGTTGGGATTGTACAAAATGATACTGGGTATGGATTAGTTGTATCTTCACAAGATAAGGTGGATTTTTATGAAAAATCTATTGAGTGCTTATATGACAATGGGGAATAGAGAATATTGCAGGGTAAGAAGAAGGCGATATCAATTAGGATGGTTATAACTATGCAGGCCAAGTGCAGTAGTAGGAAGGGATGTGTATTGTTTGAGGTTCATATTTCTAGTGATAAAGGTAAGGATGTTGATTATGATGAGGTCTTGAGGAGGTATCTGGTTTTGCAACAATTTCAAGATGTATTCCTAGCAGAGATCTCAGAGTTACCACCTCACAGGGGAAGTGGACTTTTCTATTGAGTTGATGTCAGGAGCAACACCAACATCATATCCATCGTACAAGATGAGCACTCTATAGTTAGTGGAATTGAAATTGCAGTTGTAGGAAATGCTTGAAAGGGATGCATTAGGTGAGCACCAATATTTTTTGTGAAGAAGAAGCATGGTATTCTTAGGTCGTGCATTGATTATAGGAATTTGAACAAGGTGATGATTAAGAACAGTGCCATAGATCAATGACTTGTTTAATCTGTTGAAGGGAGCAACATTATTCTCGAAGATTGAATTGAGATCAGGATATCATCAGGTATGCATCAAAGAAGAGGACATCTACAACATTGTTTTCTGGACCAAGTATGGGAATTTTGAGTTTGTTGTGGTTCCTTTTGGTTTAACTAATGCTATAGCTACTTTCATGTGTTTGATGAATAATGTGTTGCATCCTTATCTGGACAAGTTTGTGTTAGCTCGGTTGGGCTTGACCCAGGTTAGGCTTGGACTTCGAACCAACAAAACCCTCAGACACTAGCCCTTTCGACAACGACATGCAATCATATCGCAATCTCACTTGATGTGGCTATGGGTGGTTGCAGAACCAAGTTTTTGCAGCCTTGAGGGATTGCACGAGGTAGCTTTTAATTTGATTTTTTGTATTTTACTTAGTCTTATGGCATACGTATCACTATTGCGTTATATAACTTAACTACTTACTTTGTCACATTCAGTCTAATATATCATAGAACAATACAAACTTCTCTACCATAACATTTACTTGCAATCATTACTTCACATAACAGATAGAAAGAAAACCTAATAATACATATGAATACAAAATATTTCCCAAAAATTCTTATTTTTCATTAATATGAATATCTTCAATACATTCAGCTTCTTGAATTGCACACGTAGCTACAAGTGGTCTGCACACTAAGCTGCAAACCCTTCCAAGGGCTCCATGCACTCAGTTGTGGAGCCTTTCCTTAAGGCCCAAAACACAGACTAAAAACAAAAGACACAATCACTTGTGTTCATCTACTCTATCTTCTTCGACAAAGCATTACATCTCTTGATATATACTACATCGCTACAAAACCATGGTCCACATACCATGGAATTGACAAGACAATCACATAAAACCTCGATACTCGTTACAAAATTAGGGGCTTCGAACTACCCCAAAGCCCCTAGAACACCACATGATAAATATAGCTTCATGGTACTATACACTCCACTCCTCAAAATGTGAAGTCTTTAACCAAAATTGGACTAAGTTGGGTCACACCTAACAATTTTTTATTATATTCATTGATGACATATTGATATATTCTAAGAATGAGGAATAGCATGATGAACATTTAGCAATAGTTTTGAAATTACTAAGAGAGCGTCAGTTGTATGCCAAACTTAGTAAATATAGTTTCCTCTAAACCGAGGTACATTACTTGGGGCATGCGGTTTCTAAGGAAGGTATAGCAGTGGACTCAGACAAGATCAGAGATATCATGGAGTGGGCAACTCCTAGGAATGTGGAAGAGGTCATATCATTCATGGGATTAGTAGGTTATTAGAGGAGGTTCATCAAAAACTTCTCATGGTTTTTCTATCCTATCACATCATTGCAGTGAAAAGGGGGGAAATTTGAATGGACAGTTGAATGTGAAGCTAGTTTTGAGTAGTTGAAGCAATTTCTTACAAATGCTCTGGTTTTAAATATTGTAGATCTAGACAAAGAGTTTGTGGTATGTACAAATTCTTGCAAGAGAGGACTTGGTGGGGTTCTGATGCATGAAGGACAAGTAGTGTGCTACAAATCAAGGAAACTGAATAAGCATGAACATAATTATGTGACGCATGATCTTGAGTTGGTAGCAATCATTCATGCATTGAAGACGTGGAGACATTATATTCTTCATAGGAGGTTCATCATGATGAGTGATCACAGTGGATTAAGATAATTATTTGACCAACCTAATCTGAATGCTAGGCAATCTAGGTGGTTGGCCACTCTCTGTGAGTTTGACTTCGAGACTAGGTACATTAAGGGAAAAGACAACATGGTTGTAGATGCTCTTAGCAGGAGAGTACAAGTAAATCACATAATAGCTATGAGTTCATATGGGACAAATTTACAAGGTTATATTTTGTAGGCAAGACAACATGATCATAGGTATCAACAACTTAAGCATAGGTTAGTAGGGTACAAGTGAACAAGATGTGAATTATCATATCACAGAATATGGTTTGGTCATATTTAGGGATAGGATCTATGTGTCAAACAACAATGAGCTCAAGAAGCTTATCTTGAGGGAATTTCATGTTAATTCATATTCAAGTCACTCGTGATACCAACAGACATTGACAGTGGTTAAGAAGTTATACTATTAGTTGAATTTGAAGAAAGAGGTGGCAAAGTTTGTCACGAGATGCTTGGATTTTCAATAGCTAAAAGAAAAGTGTAAAGCTCCAGGTGGATTACTATATCTGATTTCGATTCCAAAGTAGAAATGGGAGGTCATTTCCATGGATTTCATTACAAGTTTGTCGAGAACATATAGACAATATGATTCTATTATGGTTGTGGTGGACAGGTTGACAAAGGTAGTGCACTTCATTCCAATGAAGTCTATGAATTCATCTAGTGAGGTATCATGGGTCTTCATCAAGGAGATAGTGAGTTTACATGGTATTCCTAACAATATTGTGTGAGACAGAGATGCCAAGTTCACTTCCAAAATTTGGAAAGATTTATTTGTAGGTTTGGGTACAGAGTTTGCCTTCATTATAGCTTATCATCCACATATAGATGAACAAATAGAGAGGGTCAATAAGATTAGTGAGGACATGTTGAGTATGTGTGTCATGCATCAACAATGGAAGTGGGGAGAGTATCTTCCACTGGTAGAGTTTGTGTACAATAATGGGTATCAAGAATCACTAAAGATGAGTCCATTTGAGGCACTTTATGGGAAAAGTTCTAATACTCCTATCAGTTGGAGTGATCCAGTGAACAAGGTATTGATTGGACCAGACATATTGGTAGAGATGGAACAATAAATGGAGGTAATCAAGAAGAATTTAAAGGTAGCACAGGACATGCAGAAGATCTGTGCAAATCAGCATAGGGTGTTTAAGGAATTTCAGGTTGGGGAACATGTGTACTTGCACATCAATCCCAAGAAGAACTCCTTGAGGATTGGATCATGTGCCAAGATGGATCCTTGGTATTGCAACCTTTTAAGATTCTTGAGAGGATTGTATCAGTAGCCTATCGACTTGCACTTCCTTTGACAATGAAATTCCATGATGTTTTCCATGCGTCATTTATTAAGAAGAATGTGAAAGGTGTTTATCATGTGATTGACTGGTATCTATTGTAGGTAGAACCAAAAGGAGAATTCCAGTTGGAACCTCAGTGCATTTTGCAACAAAAGATGATCATGCTCTGGAATCGAGCAATCAAGCAAGTTAAAATGTAATGGAAGCACTTTGGGCCCGATGAAGCTACATGGGAAATGGTTGACTAGATGTGGGTTATGTATCCTTCTTTATTCATTGATTGAGCGATTGCCTTTTGATATATGTTTTGATGTTGTGTTTTGGTTATGTATATATATGCATATGTTGTAAATATCACATCGAGCTGTGTTATAAAGCTCCAATAAGAAATATGGTGATCATGATATGTTGTTTATGTCGTCAGTAGTATGATATGATGTAAATGTTGCATCGAGCTATGTTATAAAGCTCCATGGGAAGCATGTGTTTGTTGATGTATAAGTGTCATTGAACACTGAAGACAGTGTTCCCCCAAGGAGGGGGGGTTTGTAAGATCCCCTAGTTTATTTCCTATGTAAATAAATAAAAATAATAACCAAGGCCATGGGACATGTATTCCAAGTTGAATGTTGGGGAAAACATAGTGATGGGGATCACTGGTGATTAATTAATGCCTATGGAAATTGGCAAAGGTAATGTCAAAGGTAAAGAGGCATAAATTGACATTTATTTATAGAAATAAAGGAAAATAGGAGAAATGGAAGGTGAAAGGTCACATGATTGTATGTGAGGAAAATTTAAGGAAAAATAAAGGAAAATTAAGAAAATAGAGGCCTCAATGATAAAAAGGATTTTTAGGATCAGTTCACAACTTTTTTTCAGTGTGAAACCTTTTTTCAATTTTAGCTTGGAGCTCTCTCTCATACTCTTGCGCACATAGAGAAATCTTGGAGCATTGATGAGGCATGTTTGGAGCATTCTAGTTCTCATTGGAATTAGAGAAATAAGGCAAAGGAAAAGTAAGAAAGTGTTAGGGGACAACGACATCAACAACTATTGCAAGATTTCTTTGCAAGTATCAAGTTTCATGTATGATTTCCTTACTAGTTTTGGCATGCATGGTATATGCATGGAGGATTTTCTAGATTGGCAGTGATTTGACTAGCCTTTCCATTTCCTAGATAACCATGGTGTTGTGGGTTTCCCACTTGATTATTTTCTGATTGGTGCTCATGTTCCTCACGGCAGTGGGTTGAGTTAACTAGTTCATGGAGCCTTGGTTGGAAAAACACTTTGGAAGCCCTAAAAAAACTTGGGTTGAGTTACTAGTGCTGGAATCCTTCGTTGGACAAATTCTCTAGAGCCCTTAGCGGGTTGAGTTATTAGTCCTAGAGCCTTGGTTGGACAAATTCTCTAGAGATCTACATCAACTGTGGGTTGAGTTACTAGTCCTGGAGCCGGGTTGGAACAAACACTTTGGAGCCATAAACAACTTAGATAGAGACTGATTTGGTGTGGTTAGTGATTTTTGACCATGAGGTGGCATCATTGGTTGAGGGTTGAGGTGTTTTGGCCTTTGGATGCCCTGGTTTGGTTTTTCTTGGTTTATTCCATGAGATCCCACGTTCATTCTTGGAATATGGCACATGGGTGATTGGCTAAAAGAGAGACTTGGTTCAACCCAATATATGGTTGGGTGGTACGTTGAAGTCCCTGACTTGGTTGGATTTGCATATGTTAATAAGAGCTCCTTTCCACTTGTATTTTCATGAGAAATTGTAATTTTTATTATGTGGCTTTGATGGTTGGTTTATCATGGTGTATATGTTGTTCATTTACTGGTTATATGCTAGTTATAAGATGTCTATTGGCTATGGCTCTTGATGCATTTTGATTTTTTGATGAATGGTTAATGAATTCATGAGCTCATAAATGTTATTGCAACTATTATGAGAGGGCATTAGACCTTCTTGCAATTCTTAGATAAGTATCAAACCCCTATGTTTAAATTTTCATTCATGACCTGTAGATTACATGTTCGCCATGTGTATGAAAAAATTATTGTCATGGTTAGGCATGGTTAGGTCAAGTTCTTAACTAAGTTTTTCATTAATGACAATTTCCTTCATCATCTCGGAAATTTTTATCAAGTTCTGGGTAGAGGCCTAAATACTAGCCTTGAAAAAGTAGCTTAGATTCCAGGGTCTCATGCTGAGAACTGGGAAATATAGGCTACAGTCGTTGTGAGGCAGTGTTATCCATGCAATTGGAGGGTCACAACCATAATATTTCCTTTTTATGCAAGCGACTGGGAGTCCAAATCATTAAAATGCAATTTAGCTTAAGGTTTGGGCACCTGGAGTGGTTGTTTAGCTCTTGGGGGTCTTGTAGCTCCTAATGAAGGTCAGTAAGGTTTCATCTAGTCAATTCCACTTCCTTAACTATACTTACGAGGTTGAGTCATATCATAGTAACTCTTCATCACATGTTTACCCCGATGGACCGGTGAACTTGGGTAAGTGTGGGAGGAGGTGGTTACACATTGCCCATAAGACATAAACTAAATTGCAAACTTTTTCAAGAAACCCTCAAATTTTAATTACGGATCAGAAAAAGACCTCCAACAATCACCAATTCAACTCTTCCTTCCAGTAGATGATTCCTGCCAAATTATTTAAGTGTCATCTTCTCAGTTGTAACTTCAATCCAGAATTTTGGCTCCCCAGCTATAGATTTTCAGCCCCCAGCTTCATAATTTTATACTTGTAGTAGATTCATAAATTTCAGCCCCAGCAATAGTCCAGTAACTTCACATGTGTGAGACGAACATGCCTAAAAAATTGATCCTTGACTTCTACAACTTCCTCCTTCTCTCTCCTCAACTTCACTCTTCTTTTTCTTGTAGATTGAACTTGTTAAGTGGGTGATTCAAATAGGTCGAGTTGCCTCTCTATATATAACCTTTCTGTTGGGTCAAATATCCCTAATCCAGACCGACTTCATGAGTACAAGGTCGACTTGGTGTGGAGGTGAAAATTGACTCTTTTGACTCAAAAATAATTCTTTTTACATGATACAGAAGCCCAAGAAGGGTCTAATAAAAATGAAAATGACATTATTGATTCAAGACAAAACCTAGAAGCCTTCAATGGAGGCTTTGACCTAAAAATCATTGACCCAAGCATGAAATCCATGCTTTATTAAGTCAATTTCTTAAACAATATAATTTCTTTTGACAAATACAGTTATGAATATTGACACTAGTTACATTCTTCAACACTCCTTCTTAATTAGGGAGGTATTCATAATTACATACATACATAGGTACATAGAACACTAGTACAAATGGGGTCAAAATCCGACGACTATTAATCAGATATGTGACTTATTGACGTCACTTATCCGACACATTGTTGCTCAACGACTCATCACTAGAATTGTGTCAAATAGTCAACACTGATTCGTTGAATATTCAATGGTACAAACATCATTTGATGAAACAAATGGTTGAAATTTTCATAAAAAAATTGATGTTTTGAAGTCAATTTTGCGACACTATAATTCGTCAGATATCTAACACATAAAACATTGAATATTTGACTGGCACTGCATTGCGTTCTGTTACCCTAGACTTGCAAAATCACGATAGCTTTCTGTCAAATATTAAAAAATTCATTAGTTTAGACCAATGGGAAAAATTGAATTTTCCTCATCATATAATCGATGGTCTACCTAGATTATGCGATGAGAGTGTTACCTCTCTAACACTCCCTTCAGTTGGTATGGAGCGGCTTGTTCAATGTATCAATGTTAGATAACTGTTGTGACATTAAATTAGTTGAACGGGAGTTTTGAATATCATACGCGTCCTTTCGTTTCTATGGGGTACGCAGACTGACAATGTCGCGTCAGATATTTGACGGATAATAGTTATGTCTGGCGGGAGTGTCATATGTTTGATGCTTCGCTCCATACGTTGTGAGTCAAATATCCAGTGCTTGTATTTCTATTCGACGGGAGTGTCATACGATTGACACTTCATTCCATCAATTTTTCATTGATTATCTGATGATTATGCCAACTAATAAGAGTCGAATATTTGACAGCTAGCATGTTCCATCAAATATTCGACGGAAGTCTATGCATTAAAAAAAATGATTTCGCGGATTTTTTATCTCAATCATTGTTACTTTGAGGCATTTTATTACTTCAATCAACACAAAAAGCTCAGTTATAAGTAGACCTTTCAAGCTCCATGGTGTATATTAAGAAACTATAACATAACTTGATGAGTAAATTTGTTATATGGTCAAATGTCTATTTTATAAAGTTATGTAGCCTTAGGCTAATTTTGTAGCATATTATGTTATGTAATGATAGGCCACTTAAACCTTAATTTTTCATGATTTATGGTTATTCAATACCCTGATGCAACAAATGAGTATATTAATGATTTTATTCTTCACATATGTACGTATTTTTTGTTATTTGACCACACCAATTCATGACAAATTTCACATTACCTCCCAAATTAATCAATAGCTTCATGTTTGAGAATGGTAAACTACTTCTTTATCAAACCTTCATCAATAGAAAATATTCCAAATATAGGATTATAAAAATGAAAGGCTTGGTAAACAAGTATGAACCATATAATACATAGGCTATAAGGGCCAACTCAATTGTTATGAATATTTTCACATGACCTAATTGGCTTAGTTTTCTTGAAAAATTCAAAGGCTTTGACATGAAAATTTCTCTGGAGTTTGCTCAGAATTTCAAGGGAGCATGAGCCCTAGTTTGAAAACTATCTATTATCATTACAAAGGGATCCATAAGCTTGATAAACAAGCTCCCTCACCAGGGAGAAATGTGGTCAAATAATGTCAAAATTCCGATTGAAAAATAGGCTTAGTTCCTTGAAAAAACCTCTCTATTCCTAGACTTCTAGAAGGGAATTTATGGGGATGTGTTATCTCAACCATGGAATTACATATGTTTTTCCATCCATAAGTTTTTTCGCGTACGAAATTAGCTATAGTATGACCTACAATTAAATATATGTATTTTGATGGATCTTACAAAATGAAAACTATTAAATATGTTATTTTGTCTTCTTAGAAGTCTAACAAAAATGGTTGTGATTATTAGAAAATTGAAGAACCATTATACAAAGTTGTACCACCACGGACCCATTAAAATGCTAATCTCAACTAGGTTAGAAATATTAAACATTTAGTGGCAGTATTTTTGTCAAGTGTATTTTGACTAAATGCAAATATATGGCTTCATCACCAAAAGGACTTGTTGAGTCACCTACCCTAAGGGACACAAACCATTGAAAATGTCTATAATTCCTCATCCTGAAAACAAACTTTAATTAAAATATGGTAGGTGGGGTCCCCTATCACTTAGTGTAATAGGGAGATAAATTTGTAGTTTTGTCTTATTTTTGTTGCTATATTAAATTTCACATTACTTGTGTGTTATGTGTGATTGAAACACGACATTAAAGGTGGAAAGTTGACAAAATGTCCTTCCAAACAAAGACATCATATTATCATCATAAAATAAATTTTTTATATGACTATTTCAACTTTCAACAATATGAAAAACTTATGTTAGAAAATCCATTAAGTCATAATGTTTCCATAAAGTAAATATATCATCAGAAATGGTAGTTGCTACTTTAAAAAAAATATATTTCATTTGTAATGTGTTTGATGATTAAGAGCCTCTTATAGTGACTATGAATGACATGAGTCCAGGACATTAAGGCTCAAAAGTTTGAATGTATTTGCATCCATTATTTGTAAATTTTAAAAAGGGGTCATTGGGAAAAAGGTTTGGTCATTAATCCATCAACAATTCTTACTACAACATGTTGATTATGAAATACTCAAACTCCAAGATTATCATATAACAAGGAACATTATATACCAAACATACGTGATATTGTAAATTATAAGTCTTGACTCTTGTCATTTAGCGCCTTGAAAGGGTAATGAAACATGTTTGTTTGGTAATAACTCAAACCTCGAATATATGGTAAGGTCTCAATAATAATACAATGCATGTGGCACAAAGAAATTTATACAACGTGATATATATTGCAATGAAAGTGATGTTTGGTTTTCTACATGATATTTGGAAACCATTTTTTGCATATAGTAAACCTTTGATTAAATGATACAACTCATATGGTATCAATGTATATATACAACAATATGAGGGATTTAATGGATAATACAACAATCCGAGGAATTTAATGGATAAGACGTGCTCCAAAATATGAGCCACTTCAAGTTGTCCACCATACATGGTAATTGGTGAGCTCCATTGTAGTTCATATCTTAACCATAGAGAGGTAGCTTAGCTTAGCAAAGTTTTCATGGTGAGGATTACGCCCAAACTAAAATACATATTTGTCACAAAATTTTCCATGTGATTCCGCAACAAGGAGTGTCAAGTAGGCTTAGATAAATTCCTTAGCAATAACATCTATAAACCCACAAAAAAACTCAAATAAATCCTCCAAAAGTGTCTCAGATCAGCTACAGGAAGGGCTCAAAAGGGACTACTGAAATCATCCAATGAATATTTCTAAACAAGAAAAAAAGGTAGATCCATAGGGATTACACACTGTCATAGTCACTCACTTTTAGATTATAGTTTAAGTAGAGTAAAATAGGCCTCAAAACTCTCCCACAAATTGCCTTAGCTGGAAAAGTGTGCCAAGAGGAAAAGAGCTAGTGTGAGCCTCATGAACCACTGAAATTGGGATAGGAAGACCTATAAAATTTGGTATTGTCTTGATAAACAAACTTAATAATAATGATGATGGATTGATCTAATATCACAATAATTGTCAATGTAGTAAGAGAAAAAATTTAAAAGAAGCCCTAGTTCTGTCTGCCATAGTTTTCCCAACATCGTAACAGAGCTAAGGTCGTGTGTATAAGGGAAAAGTACAAGGTCACTACAGGCTAAAAGATTGGAAAATAAATCATTTCTCCTAGACCAAGATCCTAGAGAAGGATAGACTCAAATTCTGGGCACATTATCAAGGCCTAGCCACCATATTTATAGCTCAAGGAAGAGAATAAATTATAGAGAATTGTAGCTCTATTTTAAGGGCCCAATAGGCCTACTTCCAAGATATTGGAAAGTCGAACCCATCTCAAAGCATATCAAAGTCCTATGCAACGTAATTATCCCTATTTTAAGTGTCAAGACCTCTGAACTGTGTATATCAAAGTGTGATTTTTGATCTCTTCTTCAAAGAGAACGAAGACCTAATTCATTAGCTTTAAGAAGGTCAAGACCTTTGGCAAAAGAACCGAGCTTATGGACATTGATTAGGATTGTTTTCACCATCTGATGAAGTCAAACGTACAATAATAACCTCAGATATTAAGTTATAGGAATTTTCTTTGGCCTATTCTAGGTTGTGAATATTGATACAAGAAGAGTCCTAAGACCTAATCACCTTTTGGGCATACGTGTAACATTGAAGGCTTAATACTCAACCTTATAGCACTCAGTGAAGGATTTGAGTAGTTTTGGGCATAATACTCTTGTTAAAGGTACAAACTCTTCATCTCAAAGAAGACAAAGATTCATCTACATCTTTGTGAAAAACTAGATTAATTTTGAAAGCATTCTAGAAGGGCGAATCTCATCTACTGTCAAAGGAAATCTTACAAACATATATCCTTGTGACATAGTTACCCTATAGTATTTGCAAGATCGATTTTGTGAAAATGAGACACTATGGCACAAGAGTGCAGTCACCAAACACACACACACGGACATATATATATATATATATATATATATATATATATATATATATATATATATATATATATATATATATATATATATATATTATATATATATATATATATATATATATATATATATATATATATATATATAATATATATATATATATATATATATATCTATGCTCTTAAAAAACAATCAACAGAGTTGATCTACAATTTCAGAGTATTCCATTGAGAAGTCTATTCATTGTGCAATATTCTTCAATACTTGTCATGAAGATAGTTTGAAATTTGTGCGCCAAGTCAATTCTAGGTTCAAGAAGGAAATAGTAAGGTTTTGTGTTGAAGAGAGCAGTTTTGAGCACACTTAGAAAAGGCACTTATCATCTTGTATATATTTGTATATTTGGAAAAACCCTGTGGAAATTTTTCATCCTTGAGAAGGAGCAGTATTCTTTGTTTGAACAAGACACTTCATAAGTTTTGAAGGGGCAATATATGAATCCTAGAGGAATCTCAAGAAGTAAATTTGGATCAATTTTTGGAACATCTTGAAGAAGGAAATCAAACTCAACCTAGACATCAGTCAAATGTTGCGAAAATTGTGATCGGGATAAAATCAACGAGGGTCCAAAAAAAAGGAAAAAAAAATAAAAATCAGTAAAATCTACAAAACATCGACAACATTAAAAAAATACATAATTTTTTTCAATTTTTATAATATCTACGGCATCCACGATTTTTTTGACGGGTTTTTGGTGATTTTTGCGATTTTATCGCAATTTTTATGGATTTATCACAATTTTTTCATTTTGGAAAAAAAAATCTTGGCGAATTTTTCACAATTTTTTGGCAATTTCTACAATTTTATCATGACGCCCATTAAATGGCCATGCGGAAAAGAAAAAAAACAAACAAACAAAAAAACAAAACAAAACAAAACAAAAAAAAAAACAAATTTTTTTTAATAATAATAATAATAAATAATAAATAAATAAATAAATAAATAAATAAAATTAAAAATTAAAAAAATAAATAAAAATAAATAAAACAAAATAAATTAATTAATTAAATTAAATAAAAAACAAAATAAATTAAATTAAAATTAAATAATAAAATAAATAAAATTAAAAATTTAAAGAATAAATAAAAATTAAATTTAAAATTAAAAAATTAAAAATAATTTCAACAATTTTAAAAAATTAAATTGTGATTTTCGCAACATTGCATAGTCCAGTGTTGAATTTAACCATTGGCCATCCAAATGTCTTCATTCTTCAAGGAGAGCAGAAGCTCAAAGGGACCTCCAACTACCAAGGATGGAAGAAGAGGATTGATCTCATCCTCATGGAAAATGATGCCATGGATTATGTTCTAGGAAATGTTATAGAACCGGACAAGAAGGACAGAGATACATGGAAAAAATATTTCAAAGGTGAGATAAGAGCTCAAAAGATATTTATGGAGTCAATAAAAGATTCCATTATCCCTTTTGTGGAAGAATTAAATAAGGCAAAGGACATCTATGAGAGATTGAATAAGATGTCTACAATGGGTACCTCAAGTTAAAAAGATTTCACTAAGCAGCAGGTTGTAAAAAGAAAGAATTCATTTTGAAGAAGACATTGCATCCCATCCTATGAAAATGTCTCAAATAAGAGATAAGTTGCACGCTCTTGGTAAAACAATTACTAATGTAGAAATGACAACCCGTGTTCTCAATGCACTTCATTTGGAATGAAACTCCTTTGTGAACAACTTACGCTCAAGAAAGGAAACAAATGATTTTGATGAAATTTGGTCCCAATTTGTGATGGAATAATCCTAGATGAAGGAAAAAGAGGAAACTGGTCCTCTTATAAAGTCTCAAGCTTATGCAACAAGGATGAAAACATTAGGCAAAGGAAAGTTAGGATTATCTCATCATCCAAAGTTTATCAGTTTTTTTGATAAGCATGATGGAAGGAGGGAAATTTAAGGACCCTTGGATCCTTGGGAACTCTAATATATAAATATAGATTCATGGTATAATCCTGGGACTATGGATGCCTAAAAGACAAGAATTAGTAGCAACATAATTCGAGAATTTGACACAACAATCACCTAGCATATAAAAGCCCTAATTATGTTTTCCCTAATTTTCTCAACAATAAAGAGATAACCACCTATAGATCAAAATGGCTTATAACATATAGTATTTCAATATTTATATTGTTAAATTTAAATTTAAAAGACATATTATATAGAATTTATTTCAATCCTATCAAATGATATTTTTAATAGCAAGTTATTAGGCCACATTGTAAATAAAAAATGATTTACATAGATTATTTGACCAAATTTCTTTACTAAGGAAGTTATGGGGATGAATATGGTATCCAAGGTTGTGAAGAACATTTTTTATTTCCTTCAAAATTATTTTCATGACATGGATGTTAATGAGTGTTTTTAGCAATTTCTGTGCAAACAAGAAATCCATAGCTTTGAACTAGATTGAAGGGCATGGAAAATAAGTGGTGTGTGATGCTATCATCACCAAAGAATTTATTAGCAAGGTTTTGAAGACAAATGTTCTTGTGTTTTTTAAGCTGAACAAGCTCAAGAACATAACTGGATTTGCACTAGCTAGTGTAATGGGAGGATTCAATGCTCACACATCCAATATTTTCTACTATATGTATTGTAACAAATCCATATATTGGTTGCATTTTCTAATCTATATTAGTCTAGAAAAATTATAACATATATTAGTTGTCAATTCACAACAGTTTGTGATTATGATGACAATTTAAGTACATATGAGTGTAATGTCCATGATCGGATGTATGAATTGGCCTCCCCACATTTCCCATCAATGATTAAAACCTTGAATGGACTTGCATTGGTTTCTCGTCATCATCTCAAAATGACCTGACCTATGAAAATTTACCATTTCTGTTATCATCACTTCGCATTGTCTCATAGATGACCCTTATATAGACTATATGCATGAATTTCTAGCAGGCCATCCCCTCTACCTATCCTATGATTGATTGTGAGAACAAGTGAACAATGTATAGTTCATAAGTAGGGGATCTTGTCAACAAAGATCTGTAAATTACTCATTATTCCCTTGTTGTCACAATCAATCATAGGATAGGTAAAGGGGTGGCCTTCCATAAACTCGTGCATATAATCTGTAGAAAGGGTCATCCATGAGATAATGTGAGGTGATGATGAAAAAAATTATAAATTTTCATTTGCTGGGTCATTTTGAGATGATGAGATAGACCATTGCTAGCCCATTAAAGGTTATAATCATTGACGGGCAATGTGGGGAGGGAAATTCAAACATCCCATCACATACATTACACACATATGTACTTAAATTATCATCATAATCACAAATTGTTGTGATTAGGCATTGAAGCAGGAATAGCTAGCACCTAAATTAGGAGTGTGGTAGCGTATGGTGGAGTGGGATAGGGATACAAAGTAGCAGATGGTTGACTATCCATGGGTACAAATTATGTAAAGGCTTAGTTTAACAATAGAATTTGATTATAGGCTCTTGGTGTTCCTAACAAAGTTAATTGACTTATACCCCAAATTTATCAAATCTATGGTATTCTACACCCTCCTTGTCTTTGAGGTCATTGAACAGGTGTTATCAAGCCCAGGTGGGATAGCAAACCCCTAGTGTATAGCCTAACCTACATGTCTCTCTATCTGTATGGACCAAAGTGATGATCTACTAGCCTATCCATGCTAACCAAGATGGATTAACTATGAATCTATGATGATTGTATTGGGCTATAAATATACGAATGATCCATCGCATATATCTGTAACCAAAGCCATGGAAGGTTCTAAATCTCAAGAAAGTGTCAAATATTAAAGAAAATCAAGTTAATATTTAAACTAACTATTTTCCTTAGATCAACATGTTAGCAAATCTAGGTTTTAAAGTGAGGGAAAAAAATAAGATCAACTTGGCACCATCTCATCTCAAGAAGAGCAAATTCCCTAGCCTAAATTTTTGAAGGCAAGAAGAAAAAAAAATATGAGCATAATTACTAACCATAAATGTAGAGATAAGGTTAATAGTATACACAAAAAGGAGCAAGGGGTTTCGGAGGGATATAAGTGATGAGGCTTATCAATAATTACATCTTAAGGGTCATAATGGCATCCTCTAGCTTTAGAACTATCTCTTTCTCATATTTATTTACAATTTTTGTTATATTATTCTTAGTGAGAGGGGTAAAAAATGTTTTGTTATTTCATATGGCCTAATATGGTTTAAAAGTAGGAAATGGAGCATTTTTTAGATGATTCCAATGTAGGAGCTCGAAGTAGATAGTAGGGAGAGATTTTAGAAGGTTGTCCACCTCCTTAACTCCATCAAGCAACAAAATATCACCACAGACTCTCTCTTCAGCTCAAGGTCATCAGCAACCAAGAAAGTGCAGTTAAAGAAGATCAAGATCGACCCTTCTTGATTTTTGGGAGACAAACATTCTTATTTTTACTAGGGAGCTTCTAGTAGTTACCCTCTTGTATAAATAAACATGAAAAAGAGCTCATTAGGATTCAAACATTTTTCTCAGCTAGGAAACTATCGAGTTTAAGCACTTGATACTGTTATTTTTGACTGGTTATGTGATGTATTTGACATTGATGCAATTGTAATGAGAATTTTCTGATTGGTTAATCATTGAGTTAGTCCTAGAGGGCTGAGGCTCTTTGGCCCAACCCTAGTGGCTTAGATCCCTCTTATGTATTGGTATTTATTTTTAGCTTAGAGTGCTTATTAGTTTTCTGCATTTCATTAGAAAATAACCCCTCAAAAATCTTATGATTGAAACCTCTATCTCATCTCTCCCATGGGAGCATGAATGGAAGGATCTATAATCACAGTCCAAAAATACTATGTTTATGATTTCTTGGAAGAAGGTATATGTTATTCATCTTGTTTTTCATGTGCTTACTATATCTTAGGATTTGATTTATTGACTAGATTAGAGTTTTTGGCGTAGAACAGATGGCATTTAAATTGATCAACTCATCTTTTCCACTATTAGTTATTTCATTTTGTCAATGATAAAAGGGTATATGCATGTGATGTTACAGGTTTGTTTTGATCTGTAGGAAAGGGGCCTTTCACCATCTCCATCTTGGACTTCCTCCCCCTCTCTAATCAATCCCAAATCATGTCTTCAAAGTTATGTTCTTGAGATCATTCCCTTAGGTCACCATAAGCATCTCTCCTAATCAAAAACAACCTTCCAAAGGCTCTAAGCTTGGCTAGGGGTGTTGGCCACCTTTCATCCATCTATCCCAACCTCCATCCACCTTTCCATCCCTTGAACCCATCATTCCTACCTCCTAAACCTTCTCGAAATCCTTCCTGTATAATTACAGGCCTTCCTATAGCATACATGTAGAAATCTGTTTCACCGTTTTTTTTACTTTTTATGCAATTTTGACTTAGTTTAGAAGTAGGTTGACCCCGAGTTGTGACTCCACGATCAAGGGCATCGCCTAGGCCACTCCAACCACCCTTTTCCTTCACTGCAAAATAGAATAACATTAGTTTCTTTATCATAGATTTGGCACAAATAGAACATTGATTTATATGAAAGTGTGAGCTAGATAGATGATGCATGGAATCTTGAGTTACGATTTGGTAGATTAGCTTCCTATATGCAAGTAGATTTGGTAGCTAGATGATTGATTGCAAGATAATGTAGTTCCCTTTCTACAAGTAGCGTAGCTCTTGTCCTTGCATGAATTGATTCAATAACATTTACAAGTTGAAGTTCAAAAAGCATTTCCATTTTCAGCATTAGAGCTAGCTTCTAAATTGCACCTTCATTAGTTAGTTTCCTTCTAATTTAGTAGGAAGAATGGTCTTGGAGCATTATTGATCACATGTCCTAGTTAAGGGTGGCATGAGTAGAATCCCATCTAATATGTATATATCATTGTCACCTCGAAGTTTGTATGAACCCCACGTTTATAGATAGAGTTTAGGAGCCATTGGGAGTTGCAACACTCTTGGTGAAATACCATGACTCACTACTTTTTGGCATCTTTTCTGGGGAGGGTACTAGGTAGATGGTATTTCTTCTTAATCATTATTTTTTGTTTTGCATTCAGTTTTGAAAAAGTCACATAAAAGCATAAAAACATTCTTTCATGCTTTGTAGGAATAGAGATACTCAAGGAAAATTCTTACCAAACACCTCCACACCCTCAAAAAGTCAGCCTTCACTCTTCTTCGATGACTATCAACTACCCCCTCTGACTACCTAGGAGTTAGAAGACCCTTTAGGTGAGAAACCTGAGATCTTTGAAGAACCTATTGGGGAAGAAGAAGAACCCATTTCACCTACCCAAACCATGGATGAAAATAGGAACAATGACATTTTCCCTATTAGAGAGACTAATGGAGAGGCCAGAATGAAGAATATAAGCCCTACTACCCTTCCACACTTCCATGGCTTAACCTCTGAGGATCATGATACTTTTATGTTTGAATTTGACGTTGTCTGTAGGACCTATGACTATGCCTCTAATGACCAAAAGCTGAAGTTATTCTCATCTACCATTAAGGATGTAACCTTGCATTGGTTTATGGGTATGCCTAGGGATAACATCGCTACCTAGGCTCAAATGAAACAAGCCTTTAATAACAAGCACATGGACTACTTTAGGTCCAAATAAACTAAGGAGGAAATATTTAGAATGACTCTTGGACCTGATGAATCCCTAGAGGACTATTAAGAGATATTTTAACTCAGTTATAGGAGGAATAAATGCACCCTTGATCCTGAATCATTGAAGTTATTTCTTGTCTGAGGGATCAGGGAGGACACAATAGAAACCCTCAACATGTTGTTTGTGGGAGACATCTATCATTTATCCTATGATGACATCAAACTGTGTTCAAAAATCACTCTAGGATTTCTAGGAAGAAGGGTATGGATTGTCAAGGCTTGGTTAGTTCCTCTCCTTCCACAACATCCATCAAGAATGAGATTGGGAACATGTTGGAGGACTTTAAAAGTGAAATGTTGCATATGTTTTCTTTGAAAATGGATACCATGTAGGTCAAGAGGACACAATAGGAAGAAGAGATATCCCTAGCTATTTTCTGCCCTAAATGCACTAGAAGGCGTCCCATAAATGTTCCCATTAAATGTCATAAAGGTGTGCTCAATATGTGAGGAAAACCATGCCATAGATAAATTCCTTTCTTTTCCTTGTTTAAAATATGTATACCAAGGGGTAGAAAGTGGGGCTAAGGAACTCTACTTTATAAATCAAAGGAGGCCTTAAGGACCTCATCCATACCAGCGGGGCATGCAAGGTGAATCTTACTCTTATTACCATCCCAACAAGAATGCACCCTTTCCACCCTGGTACTCGTCTACTCATCCATCATGGTCCACACCTCCTTCCTAGCCTTATACTCCTCAATATCCTCCCCAACCTTTCAATCCACCATTTCAGCCATATGCTTCTCAACCTCCTCAATGGAATAAACCATTACAAGGGTGGAGGCCTCAACTCAACTAACCTCCTGATTTACTGCCTCAACCTCCACATCAACCACAACTCACTCATCCTTCTCCACCCAAGAAACCTTAGATTCCTGCTCAACCCAATCCGAACTTGAATAACAAGCAAGCACAACAGGTCTACAGTGGAGAGACATCTTACCATTCCTATGCTGTGGAGATTAAAGAAATCAACCTTAGGTATGGAAGAGTGCTTCCAGATAACCAAACTCCATCTCCACCTAAAGAAATTGAAGAGGAAAAGTAAGAGAGTACCCCTCAAGTAAATCCACCTCCTTCTCCTGATAGATTGTTTCATCCTAACCAGCACACCCAAGAAGAGACTAAACTTCTAGGAAAATTGAAGAATATGTGTGTTAAAATACCCCTCCTCCAAGATATTGAGGATTTTCCCATATATAATAATATTATCAAGGATAAATGTTTCAAACACCCTAGGAGGAGAAAAATAGACACCCATACCATCAATTTTATTGTCCAATTATCTAATTTGATGTTGGGGTGAGTGATTTGTCCAAAATAATTAGGCCCTATAAGTCCAGTAGTAGTTGTGCACATTGATGGCATCATTGTACCTCATACCCAGATTTATCTTGGGGCTTCTATCAATGTGATGACTAAAGAAACCATGTTAAAAATAAACCTCCAAGATCCTTAAGAAAAACCACTAAAGTGTTGCAACTTGCAAATAGATCCATAGTGGCTCATGAGGGAGTTGTTGAGGATGTAATGGTCTCCATTGACTCCTTGAAGTATCCTACTGACTTTTTGGTTCTCCATCCCAAAACCAAATTCAATGGTTATCCTCTCATCTTGGGAAGGCCATGGTTAGCCATTGTCAATGATTACATTAGTTACAGGGTCGGGAAAATGAAAATTAAGAATGGGAATTTGTCCAAACAATTGGTATTGTAACCTCATGCTCAGCCATCCATTGAGCATAACTTACCCTTGTGGATAGAAGAGGAGGAGAAATATGAAGTGTATCATAGAACATCCCATCCAATATGTACCATAGATGCTATTAGGTGGGGGGGGGGGGGAAAGATGACCTCATTGACCAGATCCTCCTGAACCAACCCCCCAACACCATGCCTCTTGATGAGCTTGTGAAAGATTCTGAGAGTATTCCTTGGACTTAATTATGCCTAGTTGACCCAAGTCTTTCCCATGTCAAAATTGTAGAATTTAGTCCATCTAGGACCTTGAAGATTAACCCCTCTCTCTTGGCTAGCCAAGAAGAGAAGTTGTGCAAGATGTTGAGAGAAAACTTAGATGCCTTTGCTTAGAACTATAAATAAATTAAGGGGGTGCATCCCTTGGTTTGTAATCATCACATCTACATCAAGGAGGGATACAAGCCAGTGCACCAACCTCAGAGGAGAATGAACCCAACCCTCAAGGACATAGTAAAGGAAGAATTGCAAAAGTTGTTGGATGTAGAGTTCATATACCCCATCTCAGATAGTGACTAGGTGTCCCCTCTAGTTTTGGTCCCAAATAAGAATGGGAAGTGGAGGATCTGTGTGTATTACAAATAATTGAACAAATCCACAAAGAAGGACCATTTCCCTTTGCTTTTCATTTACTAAGTTTTAGAGGGTCTTGCAAGGAATAATTTCTTCTCTTTCCTGGATGGATTTAGTGGTTACAATCAGATCCATATCAACCCCGAGGATCGAGACAAAACTACATTCACATGTCCTTGGGGTACCTTTACTTATAGGGTCCTCCCTTTCAGTCTATGCAATGCCCTTGCCACTTTTCAAAGGGAAGTTCTGAGCATCTTTATTGAGCTTGTCCTTGACTCCGTGGATGAACCTCGGGTTGATAAATAGAGTTGAGGAGCCCTTGGGATTTGCAACACTATTGTTCCAATACCAGGGCTCACTAATAAGCACTTTTCTTGATGACTGAATAGCTAGAATACCTTCTCTCCCTGGAACAAACTTATCAAACAAGAAAGTGAAGTTTTGGGCTCATTCTACTAGCCCTATTCTCTGTGACATAACCTTAGACTTACCCAAGAAGAGAAATATCTTAAGGACTCTAATATTGATAGATCGAAAGGATATTTAACGAGCTCAATAAATTCCAAGTATCTTAACAAAGTAAATGAAGGTATGAGGTAATTTCACAATATCTGAAGTCTTCAAAATTCATCTATCAAGGCTTCATTCTAGACAAGTTTTGAGTGATCATAGTATCAAGTTGAAATACACCTACATGAGTATCTTTTGGAATCCCTAAAAGGTTTTCCATTGTCACCTTTTCAAATGGAGCCAAAATCATTATTGAAAGAGGATACACCTATGCATAAAAGAGATCCAAGATTGATGGAATTGATGATCTCATTATGAGCTTAAGTCTTGTTGAAATAATTCCAAAAACAATACTCTACACTTGTGCATTAAGACATTGAAATTCTGAGCACGTTTCTTGTTTAGATTTTCATATTGCAAGTGCATATCAATTATCTCATTGGTCTCAAATCAAATCTAGTATAATGGCCTATATCTCCTCTTATTATGGGTATAAGCACACTTATAAAGGAAATAAATTCAAGCATCAATCATCTTGAATAGGGAGTTGAGCCTCCTATTCTAATTCTGAGAAAAGCAGACCTTATATCAAATCTCTTAAACACACATCCAACTTATCTTCAAAGCTATGGTCATCATTGATCAAGATAGAATTTGTTCACCTGTGTAAGTGGCATAAGAAGACAAGAATCTTCGTGTAGATTTTGTGACTAGGGTATATTTCAAGTATGATTAGATGAGAATACTATCTAACATTAAGTACCTAGTCCTAGATCTGGAATTTTTTAAACCTAATATTTCATCCTCCATTGTTAATTAGAATCCCTAGATTGAAAAAATTAACATCATTTTTTTAGTATCACATATTTTGTACTTGTCAATAAGCATTACAAGCATAAAGGTTAAAATTCAAAGGGAACACATCAATAAAGGAAAATCTACAAGGTATGTAAAAGGAGAAAATCCAGGTATTTCTAAAACTATAAGATTGCGGTAAAAAAAAATTCATTAAAATTATTTTAAATTTTCATTGTATTATAATCTTATGTTTAGGGTTTTGAATTGTAAAGATTTTTGGTAGGAATATCAATCACTAGATTGAATCTACCTTTGTCATTTGTTCATTTTTGTTGAAATCCTAACCTTTAGGGTTCACTTTGAAACCATAATCTTTGATGGTTAGGGTATGTTGTCATGCACTAGACCAAGACTAATAACCATAAGTCTTAGTGAAGATCATGAGGAGAGAATAAGATCCAGAGGTGTTGGCTTAGGGGGTCCTGACCCAGGTTTAGAGTTAAGTTTATCCAAACAAATCCCTACACTACTGGCCCTTTCTACATTAATCTCCGAAGTGTGGACTAAAGTCTCACTCGAAGCAGTATGGGGGGATGTTGGAACCAAGTTTCCGCACCTAAAGATGGTTATGATGTCGTTTTTTACCCCTTTATCTACCTTCACGCAGATCGACAAGCCCTCAAGGCTTACGATATAAATTCCTCTTACCAACCTCTACGATTATCTTTTGCGAACCCTAAATAGGAAAATCAACCACTTACATGTCTCTGTAATCACTCCTAAGTTTGTTATTATCTAGATCGGCTTAAGTGTCTGATATCTTGAGCATGCATTAATATATTCTTTGTGTAAGCAGATATTATTACTTGCGTTCATATAACAATGTAAAACATACAAATTCACTCATCAATACAACATTAAATCATAAACCCATTATTTATCATAACATAAACGCATTCATTCATAACATAATTAAATCGATAAAACACAGATATTTCAAGAACAATCTCTTTATTGATACTTCGAATTTTCTTACAGACTCAAAACTACCCTGCACACTCAGCTACAGGGGTTCGTGCACACAGCTGCGAACTCTACTCTAGGCCTTTGCGCACACAACTGTAGAGCCTCTCTTCTACTCTAAGACTCTTCACTCTTTCTGCTAATGACCCATTACATTCGTCTTCACAACTTCCATGAATTGCCTTAGACTCTCTAAGACTTCCCTTTTTATACAATCCCATGGTCTGTGAACCATGGGTTGGTCTACTAAAGCCGAGACAACTTACATAAACATAAAGGTAAAAACCTTTATGACACTTTACATCTACGTGCTCTACGACCACAAATTGAGGAGACTTTACTCTTTACATACAAAAACTTGGGCTTTCTGCCCCAAAACTTGGGCTTTTAGCCCCAAAATTGACCCTAGGGGACTTCGTCCCAACATGCCCCCAACACAAATATGGTGACTCACCCCAAGTCACTCTACTAGTGCAGAGATCTTACTGCGAAGGCCTCCAAACTCCACTTCCACCACTGCAACTTCAGTTGTACACTACGTAGCTACCTGCTTGACCTGCTCCACTAGCTGCTCTTTTCTTGGTCCTGCACTATCTGCCTGGATCTTCTGTTGTGTATTCTGCAGACTGGCCAACTTCTCCCCAATGGTGGCAGAGAGCACATAGGCCTGATCCAGTCAAGGCCCCAATCTGGCCTTGAGGACTACCTCTCTTTGTTGCGCTGCTTCCACCTGCTCTTTCAGTTGCTTTTCCTCCTGCAGCTTTGCCAATCCCTGTGTGATAGTGATGATGCAAGTTGTCTCTCTGGCTTCATCGTACTATTTCCACAATTCCCTTGCCTCGGTATTTAACCTCTATAGGTTTGGATCTTCCTATAGACTCATGAGGACCTCCATCGATTGCTCAAAGAGCACAGTGCATTCTACCACCACGACATCTATTACAGCAACTGCATCCTTGACAGCGACCTCGCGTTGTTATTTGACCTCTTGTGGAGTTGAAGGTTGTGCCCTCAACTTGAGCTCTATAATCTTTAGGTTCAACTCAAAATGATCCTTGGCCATCTTGGTCCTAGCATCACACACATGTACAGCTAGCTTCTGAATCTTGGCCTCCAACGATGCCTCTTCTAGGATGTGCAGTTTCGAAACAGCTCTGCATGCTTCTGCTATCACTGTAGCGGTTCACTCATTCTTCTCCTGAACCTTTTTCCAGGTGTCTATTGCTGCCATTTTCTCAAGGAACGTATGTTTGTTGTTAACCTTTTGCTCATTGATCATGCTCAACATGCGCTACTCTCAGACCCTAAGTTCTATGATCACACCTGCTTGCAGTGTGTGAAGGACTTCACTTGGGAGCATGGCAAAGTTCAAACCAATATTCTTTATAGTGCTTACAATAGCCTCATCATCTTCCATCTTCATGCTCAGAGCTCCATCTGGCAGTGCGACGGCCTGAGGATCCAAAGAGCGAACCAACTCTGTGGCTTCAGTCATCCTCGGTGTAAGACTGGTTGAGGCCACGCTGCTCTGCCCTGCACTTGCCTACAGTCTAGTGGCCTGGATCTGTAGCTCATGCAAACCCGTTTGAATGGCACTTAATGCCTGTTTTTGATGCTTCTCAAAATGGTGCAGCATTTCCATTGTCGTGTCCCTTACCTTGTCCCCAATGTCATCCAAGTCACCTTTTGTCAAGGTGATCGGGTCTAGTGACGACTTAGTGGACTTTGTATTTTTGTGCGGCCCTTCCTTCTCCTACTCCTTATTCTGCTTCACCCAGAAGGGAGTACTCTCCTAGTCTCCATCACCCTACTCTAATTTCTCCTCTTCCTTGGTCTGTGGTGAAGGAGATCTCTAACTTATGTTAGAGTCATGCTCTTCCTCCTGCTCCTTCACGGCATGCTCAGCTTCAGCTCGGGCTTTGTCCTCATTCTCCTTCTTCCACTTTTCAACCAACTACTGAACCTTCAACCAAGCCGCATTCTTTTTCTGACTTTTCACAGACTTACTAGACCTGGTAGACAAGTTTGACGATGTGCACCAATCTGCTGGCCAATGCTCAAGGACCACTGCAAGGGCATCATCCATCGCTAGGTATGGTAAATCATACCACTTCTTTTCTGGGTCCTTTCGCACCTAGATGGAGATACAGTGGAAGTACGCTTTGAACTCTGTGTATCTCAACAACTTCTCCAAGACAGCTCGTGACATTCGTGGCTTGCAGTTGATGGTTGTGCGGATGCTCACCTCCATCGACACCCAAAATATTTTACTCTCCCGGACCCGCTCAACATCCTTTGTGGCCCATAGCAAAGCAAAGTTCGCTACTTTTGGCAGATCTTTCACAATCGGAGGAAATTGGTTGTCCTTCGGCAATTCCCACGCGACCAACACAATCGACAGTAGCAGCCATGAGTAGTGGAACATTTTCCTATGGTCCTGTGCCTCCCTGCAGTTCGCAAGGAACTCACTGCATAGGTAGCGTGCCCAATTGAATTGTACGACCTCCGTGCATTTAGCCGCTAATGAAACCACTGGTTCCTGCACTTCATCTGCACGAGACTTCCTCATCACCTTGCCAACCAAGATCTGGGTGGCCACCTTTACCGTGGGGTCTATAATACTCGAAATTGAATATCCATGTGGCTTCTTGACAAGCTTAAACTTGTCCTTCATCCTCTCAGTGAGGTCGCGCTTGCCCATCTTTTCGCCAAATACCTTGGCCGGATTTAGCCCTAAATATGGTAGTAAGGTGATCCGATGGATCAACATGTCAATTACAGGGATCGTCTCTCACAACCACAGGCACCCATCATGCACCAAGCACAACAACTATTTGATAACAATCAAATTTATGTGAGGGCGGTGGTAATGCAACACCCATAGAAGATTCAACAATCTTGCCTTTTTCACCCCACAAATCCACTTCACCAGCTCCAACGCGGTGACATCCGAATCCTTGTAGAACACTTGCTGCATGAAATTATCAGTATCCAGGTGGGGGAACCACTCAATGTCCCCCAAGTCCCAATCCTCTAACTTCAGATGTGGGACACGCGCCAAGCACGGACCTTCAAACATGATATGTTCTAGCAGCATGGGTGTATTAAGGAGAAACTTTCCCTCATCAGGGTCCTTCGAGACCTTCACCTTTCCCTGGTGAGGAGGGATGTATTCTAGTAGCTTCGAAATAGGGTCAATATCAATGTCCTCTACGCCCTCATCAGCCTCTAGGTATACCACCTTGCCTTTCTCCTGCACAGTGGGATTCTCTTTTCTCTAATGTTTCCTTGGTGACTCGTGCACCAACAACATCTTCTTCTGTTTATCTTTCTTTGGCTTGGGAACCTCTCCTATCGGCGTAGGCTTCAGCCTACGAAACCTTGGCGATTTTGGAATTGCTATGGGCATCTCCATACTTACAACCTTAGGGGCAGCTCCCTCAGAGGCAATAGACCCTCCAACACTTGTAGTTTCTACGGGTGCAGACATGAGGCTATTAAGGAGTTGTTGGGTTTCCTTAGGAAACCTATCAAACATAGAACTAGCCACCAAGTCCTCAAAAAATGTAGGGTTCATGTGCAATTGATAGCATGACACATAAACCCTCAGAATGCAAAGTGTTTTCCATTGTGTGGCCATCTATAATTTATAGGCAAATTTGAATTCAAATCCAACTCTCCCCCCTAAAATCTGCTCATAAATGCTAGAGTGTCTGTAGATTTTCAATTAAATTCACCCTTAAATGCCCCCCCCTCCTCTTAGCCATTTTCTCAGTGTCAAATCATGAACACTGATAGTAACGGTCACTTTCTAGCTGCCCTGCATCGTCTCTCCTCCCATAGCACAACTCCCTTTGCGCTTCTGCTGGTGCTATGATATGCTTCCATTCCGCGCAATTCCCCCAGTCACGCAACTCTACAATCCAGGCAATGTAGTTTATAGTCCCGCACCTCCTTTCAGCTGCCTGGAGCACTAAGACTGTGCTACCATCATATAGTCATCTACCTGGATCCTCGGTGTATGGTTTCAATCGGCTGCCATTTACCTTCCCCAGAAATGGATCTCCATTCAATTTCCCCAGCTGAACTACTTCACCATCAGTAATCTCTTTGATGACATATGGCCCCTGCCAATGCATCCAAAATTTTCCTGGAAATTCATCAAACTTGTTGTCATATAAGAAAACTAAATTATTTACCTTGAAGGTGTGCAATTTGATTTGTTGATCATACCATGCCTTTTCTCACTCCTTCTAAAATTGCTGATGGAATCCCGCCAAAATTCTATCTTCCTCCATCTCTGTCAATTATGCGAGCCTTTCTTCTAAGGCTTTGCGATCTGCCATTCCTGTGAACACTGCTATCTGTAGACTAGGCACAATGTACTCCATCAACATCATAGCTTCTAAGCCATAGACCGGTCGAAAAGGTGTCTATCCAGTCAGCTTCTTACAAGTAGTTATATAAGCCCATAACACCACTGGTACACGCACGTCTCAATCATTCCTCTACGAATTGTAAACCTTTGTCAGCACATTCTCCAATATCTTATTAAACGCTTCCACCGTTCCATTAGCCTAAGGGTGATATGGCATGCTCTTTTGATGATAAACTTAGAATTCCTTTGTCAGCACGCTAATCGTTTCATTAAGGAAATGTGTACCGTGATCACTCATCAAAATATTCAGGCAACCAAACCTAGTCAGCACATATTCAAATAGGAACTTTGTTGTTGTTGCCCCTGTACAATTCTTTACAGGCTGCACCTTCACCCATATGGTCAAATACTTAGTCACGGTGATGATATACTGCACACCCATATTCTTTCCTGGAGGCTAAATCAGTCCTACAAAATCAATTTCCATTTTTCAAATGGCAGCAACGACACTTGTGGATTCAGAGGCAGCTCATCCCTCCTCGATGGCCTGCCTGTGGTGGCCGACACCGCATATGGATTCTAGTGATGCAACATCACACATCTCTTTATGCAAATCCTGGTCCCTACAATGGAACCATTTGTTGGCTTAGGGGGTCCTGACCCAGGTTCAGAGTTAAGTTTAGCTAAACAAATCCCTACACCACTATCCCTTTCAACATCAATCTGCGGAGCGCAAACTGAAGTTTCACTCGAAGCAATATGGGGGGATGTTGGAACCAAGTTTCTACACCCAGAGATGGTTATGATGTCGTTTTGTACCTCTTTATCTGCCTTTGCATAGATCAAAAAGCCCTCAAGGCTTATCGATATAACTTCCTCTTACCAGCCTCTAGACCTTCGCAAAGGTCTACGACTATCTTCCACGGACCCTAAACAACCGAATCAACCACTTACACATCTCTGTAATCAATCCTAAGTTTTTTATTATTCATATCAGCTTAAGTGTCTAATATCTTTAGCATGCATTAAGATATTATTCACGTAAGCAGATATTATTACTTGCATTCATATAAAAATGTAAAACATACAAATGCACGCATCAATACAACATTAAATCATAAACCCATTATTCTTCATAACATAAATGCATTCATTCATAACAGAAGTAAATGGATAAAACACGGATATTTCCAGAACAGTCTCTTTATTGAAACTTTGGATTTGCTTACAGACTCAAAACTACCCTATGCACTTAGCTGTAGGGGTCTGCGTAGACAGCTACGGACTCTACTCTAGCCCTCTGCGCACACCATTGTAGAGCCTCTCTTCTACTGCATGACCTTCGATCTTTCTGCTAATGACCCATCACATTCATCTTCCCAACTTCCATGAACTGCCTTAGACTCTCTAAGACTTCCCTTTTTATAGAATCCCATGGTCTGCGAACCATGGGTAGGTCTACTAAATCCAACACAACTTACATAAACAGAAGGGTAAAACCCTTTATGAAACTTTATATATACGTGATCTGCAACCACAAATTGTGGAGACTTTACACTTTACATACAAAAAATTGGGATTTCTGCCCCTAAACTTGGGCTTTTAGCCCCAAAATTGACCCTAGTGGACTCTGTCCCAACAGGAGGATTGGGTAAGAATCTGAGATGGATAATCCTTGAGGATTATAAATCCAAGATAGGTAGTAGTCTCATGACTGATATCCTTTGAGGATTTGATAGGGTATCCAAGACAAGAGTGGTCGAAGAGGATCAATATTCTTTGAGAATTGGTAATCTAAGATAGGAATAGTCTTAAAGGGACATACTTGTTGAACATCCAAGTGGGTTATGTGAACTGAGAGGTAGTCTAAAAAAGAGATTTATTTTGTGTAAAATGTATCTTAGAGTCCACCAGCTAATCAAGTTGTCCAACCCTTCAAGCGACATGGTGTGTTGGTATTTGGGTCTATGGTCTTGAACACCTTTACTACATCTTCAACTCCTTTACTACATCTAGCTACTCAACATTGAAAGGAAACATTGACCATCCCTTAACTTGAGTTTGGAAATGCAGAGTATATATAGCACAAAATTTTACAAAATCTTGGCTCAAAGAGTCCATATATCTCCCTTCATATATATATATATATATATATATATATATACAAGGATAAAATAACTACGACACAATATTTTAAGAAATTCTTCTTCAAATTGCCGAAAAGTGGTGATAATACCAAGTTGAATGGATTTGAATGGGTGCTATAGTATCAATTGTTACAACATTTTCAACATATTTAACATTGACAGTTGTTATGGCATCAATTATTAAAACATCTGCTATAATGGTCATTGTTTCAGTAGTTTCAATAGTAGCAATTGTTATAACATCATTTTTTACAACATTTTCAATAGTAATGGGTATTCACAACATCAATTGTTGTAAAATTTTCAACAAATTTAATATTGACAGTTGTTATGACATTTTTTGTTACAACATCTTCTATTACAACATCTTGTGACAACTCCGCCCATGGTTCTCTCATAAAATGCATTGTAAATATTTTTTACAAATATGTGAAATTAAGAAAAATGGATTGAGTTAAAGGGACATGGATTCCAAATTTGGGGAGGAGGATTGCTTGCTTGGGATGTTGAGGTTTTCTTGTGTAGAAAATGTGAAATGTTTGGGGCAACCATTAAAATATGGATGGTGCATGAATTAACGAACTAGTTCTAAAAATTGAATGAAATGCAAGGAAGGTACACATGCCCATGCACTTAGGAACCTTCACAAGGAAAAGAGACAAGAAACCAAGAGGGGAATTGTGCAATGCAATAAATCTAGGATGAAGCAGTAAATGTGAGCTGGGAAAAGAAGTCAGGGCATGGTATTCAGATTCATGGTAAAGGAGAGAGGAGACACAATTCAAGCAACAGAAAAATAGAGAAATTTGGTTGGATCAATAGACAATGCAGAACATGAGAGAAGAGAATGGGATCTGCTTTTAGTTTCCCTGGAGGTTGTGGGTTGAGCTTCTAGTCTTTGGAGCCTTGTAATAGTTTGGGGTTCCCTAGAGGTTGTGGGTTGAGATAGGATCCTTGGAGCCTTGTAATAGCTTGGGTCCCTTGGAGGTTGTGGGTCAAGATAGGAGGCTCTGGAGCCATGGAAAACTTGGGAAGAAGCTAATCCTGCAACACTTCAAAAGAAGACTTGATTAAAGACCTTGGTTACTACAATACTATTACAATGGATATTGGAGTCCATGGAAGGTAATGAATCATTATGTATGCACTTGGGGTGAGGCAAGAACCATTGGAATCCCTATGTTGAGAAGATGGCAATGTCAACTGGTGGGATTAAGGAAGAGGCTCTTTAGATTCCTTGTTTCTATTGGCAGTTGGTGTTCTAATCCCTTAAGCAAGCACCCCCCTCAGAATCTGGAATATGGTCTCAGGGGTGACAACCACAAGTAGGTGTGGCTACAACTGTCTATGGTTGGGTGGAGATTCCTTGTCCTAGACCTGATTGAACTGTAAATTTAAATATAAGTTTATGATTGTGTTGCTTAAATTTTAATGAAATTATGATGCATTTCTGGTTGAAATGGTTTGGATTCTTTTGGGACTGTAACAATGTTGTTAATGTGATGAGCATGTGGATGCCTCTTTATGCAGAGATAGCTTAATAGTTAGGATAAATAAATGCATACATAAACATGTATGTCACACCTTCGAAATGAACGATGTTGACAAATAAGTTGAACTAGTGTATACACCTATAATGGAATGAAGTGTTGTGTTAAATTCTCATTATCGTTGTTCATAACATATACTCTACAACATAATGTGTAATGTTGTATACAATAAACTAACTTGAGTCATGTTTATGAACCAGAATCTCGTCTTGGGGTCAATTCTCATTCATACTAATTAACAATGCATATGTAAGTAATACAAAGATGTAATGAAAAACCATAGGAAATGGAAGGATCCATAAGGATCTAGAATAAAAAATTGGAACATTGGGCATTAAGACCCTTTTTATTAACATAAAATAAGCACATAAGAGATTTCCCACTTGGAAGGGTTTGTACCTATACATGGATGTTCCTTCACTGGGTTATAAGCCCTTGAACCTATGAAAAATGCGTTGAGTCAACGCTAGAAGGGTTATCCTCCTTTTAAGTGTAGGAATAATTGAAACCCATCCAGGCAGGCTTCACCATCCTTGCATTATCAACAACCTGGATATCTTCTAATTACATCAAGGTGTAGCTAGCTTAGCCTCATAAGTCTCTGCATAGTGCCATGGAGATGCTTATAGGCCTACTTTGAAGTCTGGAACCCTTAGCATGTGGTAGGCGAGGTGGATACCTTTCAAGAGTTCACACCAAGCCGGTGGTAGGTAAGGGTCACAAGAGTGCCTATGCCAACATGTGGGGGATTCCTTGTCTGAAAATAGGGAATGCAGAGTGGCTAAACACTCCTTAGAGTTGGATTAGATCATGCTCAAGAGGGATATCACTATAGGGCATATTAATAAGCCATCAACCTCAATACTAAGTACTAGTGTTGATCTAGAGGTCAGCAAGATTTATGAGATAGAGCCATGGTCGAAATAACTAGCTCGGGGAAATTATGGCCAAGTCGAGACTTGCTCTTATGACGGTCGTAAAGATCCCTGTATAATGCATTAATTAAGGCAGGGTCAAGATCCCTTAGTCTAGCCATGGAAAATATTGAAGGCAAGCTTGATGCGTTGCAGGAGGGAAAGCCTTAAACTTATAATGAAATTTTGGTAAAAACTTATCCTTGCACCAATCCAAACCTTAGTCATGGAGACTCTTCATTGGTGCAACTTGAGTTTTCCTTTAATACAATTGGATGAGGCAGTGACGATGTATCTCAAAGGTACAAACCTAGAATATTACCTTGTATAATTATGTGGTGGAGTTATGGGATCAACCAGGATGATGCCAGCCAAGATGAGCTAGTTGACACACCAGCCCGAAAGTCTTGCAATTAGTCAGAGGTAGACCCACATGACAGGTCAACGACATGTTGATGTGGTGCGTAGAGGTCATTGCATTCAATAGGGCTCGATATATATATATGTGTGTGTGTGTGTGTGTGTGTGTGTGGAGTAACAACTCTAGTTGTGAGGCCCTTATGATGAATTGGTAAGCCAAGTAGAGTTCGAAGGAAAAAAATAAATAAATGTGTTTTACCCTATTCCTCTAACAATATTTGATGGGTTGGGTCTTGTTACACATTCACTACTACAACATCTGCTTCTCAATCCATTGTTACCTACGTTTGTGCTTCTCAATTTGTTTTCTTAATCCCCCAAGTGTTGATGTAGTGTTGGGTGGCAAAAGCACCTATTTGGCTGTCCACTTTCAATCTTCGACAAGTAAGATGAAATGGATTTCTACCCCCTCAATTGTTACGACATCTATTGTTACAACATATTTTGTCACAACATTTGATGTAATGGTCATTGTTTCAATAGTTTCAATAGTAGAAGTTGTTATAACATCAAATTTTACAACATTTTCAACATTTTCAACAATAATGGGTGTTATAACATCAACTACTACAACATTTTTAGCATATTTAGCATTGACATGTTGTTATGGCATCTGTTGTTACAACATTTGATGTTACAACATCTGTTATTACACATTTTCTTCTCAATCCGTTGTTACCTATGTTATTTCTTCTCAATTTGTTTTCTTGATCCCCCAAGTGCTAGTGTAGTGTTGGGTGACAGAAACACCTCTTTGGTTGCCCACTTTCAGGCCTTGACAAGTAAGATGAAATGGCTTGTTGTTACAACATATTCTATTACAACATCAATTATGGCATCTGTTGTTATAACATATATTGTTACAACATCTACTTCTCAATCTAATGTTATCTATGTTTATGCTTCGCAATTTGTTTCTTGGTCCCCCAAGTGTTGGTGTAGTGTTGGGTGGTAGAAACATCTCTTTAGCTGCCCACTTTCAAGCTTTGAAAAACAAGATGAAATGGATTTCTACCCTCTCTATTGTTACAACATCTGTTGCTACATCATCCACTGTAATTGTCATTATTTCAATAGTTTCAATAGTAGTAGTTGTTATAGCATTCACTTTTACAGCAGTTTCAACATTTTCAATAGTAATGGGTGTTACAGGATCAGTTGTTGCAACATTTTCAGCAGATTTAACATTGACATGTTGTTATGGCATTTTTTGTTACAACATCCGTTATTATAACATTTTCTTCTCAATCCAGTGTTACCTATGTTTGTGCTTCTTAATTTGTTTTCTTGATTCCCCAAGTGTCGGTGTAGTCTTTGGTGGCATAAACACCTCTTTGCCTGCCCACTTTCAAGATTTGGCAAGAAAGATGAAATGGTTGGTTGTTATAACAGCTAATGTTACAAAATCTACTTCTCAATCCATTGTTACCTATGTGTGTGCTTCTCAATTTGTTTTCGTGATCCCCCAAGTGCTAGTGTAATGTTGGGTAGCAGAAAAACCTTTTTTGGTTGCCCACTTTCGAGCTTTGACAAGTAAGATGAAATGGATTTCTACCTGCTCAATTTTCTCCTCAAGGTGCTACATCTCCTTCATGGCCATTAATTCAGTTGCTTTGATAACATATGATCCATAAACAGTAGGCCTATGGTCTATTTATCTCATCAACATGGATCATTGTGAAAACAAATATTCAAGAAAATAATGATGTATCTAAAACTCGATGATTGTTTCCACTGAAATTCATTAATCAGTTGTCAATGCAATTCATCTACAAAACTAGAACTTTGTCAAGTAGAGTTCAAGTATCCTTTGTTAGTCCAAGAAAGTTAAAGGATCCTACCCATGATGCATGGTTGTAATTCATGTAATCAATGCTCAACCTTCATCTTATATACAATTAAGCAAAAGAAACATTTGTTGGGATCAATGTTCTTGATCAACAAATGGCATAATTGACTATGTTTGTATTAGGTTTCAAGCCTAATTCCAAATGGATTCCAACACAATTCTAATTCATCAATAAGAGGCTATTTCATAAGGAAGTTTGATTTATCTAGTTGAAAATTGTTGCAACATCTAAAATACATAGGTTCACTATTGAATAGAGGTACATCATGCCCAATATGTGAAGTGACCAATGCCAATTCATAGATTCCAAGGATTATCTTGATTTTGACCTTGACTCATAATTAGTAGCCCTGGAAAATCTACCTTGAATATGTTCTCAAACTATTAGGCAAGTAAAAATAATTTGCAACAATCATCTATATGGAAAGTGTTTACCCTGTAGAAGTTTCAATGAATAATGAGCTTACAGTTTTAGTGTAGACCTGTAGTAACCCTTTAGGAAAGCCCTAGGTCACCTCTAAGTCACCTTCCTTACCTTCATTCTTAGAATAGAGTTAGGTTCTTTCATCATCCCACAAGTCATTGACTTGTTCTGACCTCTAAGCCTAAGCCTAGGGTGGAACAATCCCTCTATCTCCTAGCTATTTTAAAAGTTAGCTTCAAACATAACCATTTCTCCAGGAAGTGACATAGACAAAGGGAAGCTCAGTGCTACTAGTTGTAGTTGCACTTGTTCCATTCCTGCTAATCCTTTTGCTCCACCTGGAGTTAAATCTAGTCTCATTCCCCATAACCATTTCATCTTCAACACCTTTAGTACATCTAGCTACTCAACATTGAAAGAAAACATTGACCATCCCTTCACTTGAGTGTGGAAATGTAGTGTATATATAGTGCAAAATGGAGAGGTTTTGTACTTAATCTTATGTAATAGATATTACAATTGATATTGAATTGTATTAAAAGAAATTATGATCTTTCCTAAATTCGTTTATTAGAATTGTTGAATGTTTTACATAATTGGGATGGCATCTTAGTTATAACTTATTTGAACTTTTATTAATGCACTTTCATTTGATGTAATATGATTATTGTTTCATTTCATATATTGTAATATTAAATATATAACAAAAAAATTAACCATTGCACGAAATAAATAATAAATTCTCCTTCTAAATGTTTTTTTTGTAGAACAAGGATCTTCCAGAAGATCTAAATGATCCTCATCACATAGATCCAGATCATGTTGGGTCTAATGTTGAGATGATAGATGATGCTCATGATGACACATATATAAATGACAACGAAGTTGATGTCGATACAGATGATGATCATGATGGTGATAATGATCATGAGGCAGTGGTTGGTAGTAGTTAGTGACATTCATGATCATATAGACTCCATCATGGATCATTTTGACATATTTTTATGATGATGATTTTCATGGATACTATCATATGTATCATTTTCATGGCCTCCTATACCATATTATTGAGTTGTATCTTTTTGAAATGTATCATTTTGACTTATATCATTTAGAAATGGCATATCATATTGACTTGTATCACTTTGTCTTACATAATTTATCATTTTTATTTATATCATTTGTACATGATGTATCATTTTGACCTATGTTGAATGTTGGACATGCATCATTTTCACATGTTATTGATCTACTAGTATATGTGAATTTCATTTGTTTTAGTTGTATATGATTATGATCATGTTACAATAATTATCTTGTTATTTTATATATACTAAATGTTGTAGATTCTATTTTAATGGAGATTTAATAAGCATAATGATGTCGTTAATTTGTTTGGATGTTTGTTTTCCTAAAAATTATTTATAAATGTTATCCTATAAAATATTTCAAATGCATTCATATGACTTACTATATAATCATTTAACTTATTTAAGATACACGATATATTTAACTAATTAAATTGAAATAAAACATATTAATTTAATTGTATGCAAAACAATAATCATTTTTGGAAGCAAAAAACGAAGCAACAATGGAAGAAAAATTGGAAGCTGCACTAGAAGCAAAACGGGAAGAAAAACTAGAATCCAAATCAGAAGCCAAATTGGATGCAAATCCTGGTGCTAAAAGTGGCGTTATTCCCGACACTTGGAAGTAAAAAAATAAGAAACAATGGAAGCCAAATTGGAAGCCACACTAGAAGCAAAAATGGAAGAAAAATTGGAAGCCGCACTAGAAGCAAAATTGGAAGCCACACTAGAAGCAAAACTAGAAGCAAAATGAGAAGAAAAATTGGATGTAAAACTAGAAGCCAGACCAAAAGCCACACTAGAAGAAAAACTGGAAGAAAAATGAAAAGCAAAACTTGACGTAAAACTGGAAGCCAAACTAGAAGCCAAATTGGAAGCAAATCCTATCATTAATTTCAACACTAAAATTGGCACTATTCCTAGCTCTATTCTCGGTGCTCTTTCCAGTGTTATTTTTGGTGTTATGCCTAGTAATATTTATGACGTAATTTCTTGCACGACTTCCAGAAAGATTTTGGGCATTATTTCTGGCACTATTATAGGTGTTATTTACAACATTAGTTCTAGCGCGATTTCTGGCTGAAATTTTGACACTATGATAAACATGCCTGATTGTGCCCATTTTTGCACCAAGAAAGGTGTCCAATTCATGAACTGAATAACACTAAATTCAGATGTTGTTTTAGGTGTTAGTTTCTTGTTCTATTGTAGTGGTTACATTGGCTAGAAACCCCAAATTTTGGATCATCATACTTATATTTAAGACAACCTACATTGACGCAGTTTGCACACATGCAACTTGCACTGGCAAGCGCAGGCTGCTTTCACAAAAGGTGTGATGAACACTTGGAAATGAGGAAAAAAAATCTATTTTGAAGTTTCTCTCTCTAGAAGCTTCGGGAGTGGTTTTAAATATTTATTGTTGGATCTGATCTCGAACTCCTACTATTGAGGTCTTATCTCTTATCTCCCAGAACTTACCTCCCTTTAATCTGGATCTAAGCCTAGAATGGTAAATCCAAAACCACCTCATTTACCATATAAATGCAACACCTACCATAGAGTCTAGGTTGGCTTTTGGAGACTCTAATTATGCCCTTATGTTTCTCAATTTTTTCTATAGGTACATAATCCATCCATGTGCTTCAGGTGTAATTGAAGGGTTACTATTGTGGCAAAGGAAGGACAAGATAGCTGGGAGAGATTCGCAAAGTCAAGGCCTACAAGGGCTGCAATCTTTTCCTGTCATTACTAATACAAAAGTGCATTGTTTCTCCCATACATTATGTCTTGTTTATGTATATGTATAACATGAATCCTTGACTTCTTTTTTAGAGTTGTTGTATATGTTGTTGTATATATTTTGGTTCTCTTGCTTGTTTTGGATGATTTCTAGGTTCCACTTTTATAAACTGGAGTTGGAGCTAGAGCTAACAAGTAAAGAGAAGGATGAAGCTTGCACTGGATCCCAAGTAGGATTTCCTTCCATATTTCAAACATCTATAAGGAAAAACATTGAATTTTTGTCTTGGTTGTTTCTAGACTAATCCACTAGGTCTTGGGAGATTGTTTTTGTCTGCAGAAGGATTTTATCCACAAAACAATAAGAGATAGAAAAAAAAAAGAATTCTATTGATGAATATTGTGAGAAATCCAATCCTATTTTACAAAAATCTAGGCTCTAACCTGCACAACAAAATCTTTGACTTCTTCAAGGCTCCAACCTTGAATGACAACTCCAAGCCTTACAACAAATCCAAGCACCAACTTGGTCAAAATCAGGACCTCATTCCTCTCAACAAATCCAAGCACCAACTTGGTCAAGATGAGGACTCCATTCCTCCTATATAAATTTAGGCTCCAACGTAAACTTCAACAAAACATCACCCAAATAACGTCAACACTGCTACAATAAAATTCTTCACAAACTACTCCAAAGGTTCTTCACATGTTGTTATAGCAATATTCAAAACCGCTTCAAAGGACATCATGTATGTCCACAAAAGGAATGCTTCAAAGAATCAACATGGTAATCTATACAAGCACTTCAAAGTCTAATAAAAACTTGATCCAAATTTGCTCTCAAAATGGTGTAAACTTTGTTCATAAACTAATCCAAAGCCACTTCATAGACTAATCAAAGTCTACTCTTGATCCAAGGTCTTCTCTCACAAAAAAAGTCAAAAACTTAGGTCTGAAATACTATAAAAAATCCACAGTTTGAGTTTTAGGTATGCCCCTATCACAGCTCTGAAATTCCACAAAAGAAACCTCGAAGTCATAGGTACGAAATTACAAAGGGCCGGAAGTCATGGATCTGAATTTTAGAAGGTTACAATCATAATTACCTACAAGAAGTGATGCTACAATTCAAGTGAAATTCGAAGATAAGTTGCTACAATCCGAGAATGAAGTATGAATTTAAGTTTGTTATTAGTCCAAGGTTTGGTGCAATCTATTTGAGTTCTACTCCACTGGTGGCTCAAAAGTTCTTTAAAATTTGATTAAGCATACATTCTAAGAAGCCTTAATCCAAAGGCCAAATTTAGTCTATAACTAATATTCCTCCAAGACCTTCTAGGTTCATGAGATATGAACATATTTTCTTACTTCCTCATGTTTGAATTCCTTTCTTCTCCTTGACCGAATTGAAGGCAAGAAGACTTGTATTTATACAAGTTTAATCACTAAATTGTCATGACTACTGAGGAGTGGGGATCCAACTTATATTTATGTAGGCTGACTTAACAGAGATCAGAAATAGGTATTTTCCAACTTGTAGATGCAATTCTCTTCAACGAAGAGTTAAGAGGCAAGTAAATAATCGTTGGAAAGGACCTAAGGTCCTCTTTAAGCCTATGTTTTTTTAATCTTTAGTTGAACAACCTTTGACATTAATAATAATTAATCTCTAACAATATCCCCCATTTTTATTGATGGAAACAATCTCCTCATATGCTACTCCCCATATCATCGTGCTACTCTCCTGGTCATATTCTCCCCCTTTGACATCAATAGAAAAGGGATGCTCTAATGTGATGCAAGAGATATGAACCCCATCTTTTAACGAAGATATTTAAATGCTTCTCGAGGTATGGTTTTTGTAAATATGTCTAAAATATGTTCCTTAGTGTTGACATATTCCATTTTGATGTTCTTCTCTACAACTTGTTCTCGGAGAAGGTAGTACTTGATTGGGATGTGTTTTGTTTTTGAGTGCATGACGAGATTCTTTGAGAGGCTAATTACACTGGTATTGTCCCAATAGATTGTGATAGGTTGATTTGTTTCTATATTGACATCCTTCAAGGCTTCCTACATCCATAAGATTTGTGTACAACAATATGTTTTTTCTCTGTACTTGGCTTCAACCGTGGAGAGAGATATCAATGATTTTTTCTTGCTTAACCAAGATACAAGATAGTCTCCTAAGAAGAATGCATTCCCATTAGTACTCTTTTGATCACCAATGCTTCATTCCCAACCTGCATCAATATATGTTGTGAAGGTAAGATTTGTGCTCTTATGGTGTCATAGTCCAAAATCAAGAGTGCCTTTCAAGTAGTTGAGTATTCTTTTTACAACTGTCATGTGAGATTCTTTAGGAGCTGATTGAAATCTTGCTACCATGCCTACTACCCACAGGATTTCTGGTTGTGACACTATCAGATATAAGAGACCTCTAATCATTGATTAGTAAAGAGTTGCATCCACCATAGGAGATTTTTCATCCTTACTTAGTTTACAACCTATAGTCATAGGTGTGCTCACAATAACACATTCTTCCATCCCAAATTGCTTAAGCATACCCCTGAGATATTTTTCTTGTGATATGGACATTCTTGCTTTGGTTTGAGTTACTTGAAGTCCAAGAAAGTTAGAAAACTCTCAAATCATCGACATTTCAAATTATTTTGACATATCTTGGGCAAATTTGTGACTCATTTCATCATTGTTTCTCCCAAAAGTAAAATAATCCATGTAGTGCGATTTTCATATTTTCTTCGTCCATATTCATGTAATGGTTGCTTCTTGGAGCTCCTTTCTTGAATCCTTGTTTTTTAATATAGTGATCAACTCTAGCATACCAATCTCTTCGAGCTTACATTAATCCATACAAGGCCTTCTTTAATTTGCATACAAAGTCTTTATTTTTAGACAAGTCAAACCCTTCTTATTGTTCCATGTACACTTCTTCTTTTAGATCTGCATTTATAAAGGTTGACTTCACATCCATTTGATATAATTTGAAGAATTTTGAATAGGAAAATGCAAGAAACACCCTTATAGCCTCTATTTTGGAAACTAGAGCAAATATTTCTTCAAAGTAAATTCCTTCAATTTGAGTATATCCATTGAACACCAATCTTGCTTTGTTTGTAATGATTTGTCCTTATTCATTCCTTTTATTCTTAAACACCCATTTGGTTCCTATTACAATCTTATCCTTTAGATGAGGTACTAATTCCCATGTTCCAATCTTTTCAATTTGCTTCATCTCTTCTTCCATTTATTTTATCCAGTGAGGATCCTTACTTACTTGAATGAAATTTTCTAGTTCTATTGTGGATAGAAAGGCAAAATCATTCCTTTTTTGTTATGAAACCAGCTCACAAAAAGATAGAAAAGATAGATCAATGCCTTAGAAATAAGTCTCTTCGAGGGGGCAACCTCCTTTACATTACACAAATGAATAATTCTTGGATGATACAAATGAAAATACCTCCTTTCTATATAGGAGTCTAAGGGGTCATAATATAATCAGATCCGACATAACAATAATAATGTAAGGGCATAATAATAACAATAGTGGGCTTCTATGGGGCACAATAGTAACAATATGGGGACATGGGTACAAAAATATAATAAGGGGATTGTACTAATAATAATAAGGGGTTACACTAGTAGTATAGGGGCCTAACATGCCCCTCTCCTTCAAAAAGTGTTGTCCTCAACACTTGAGTAGTTTTTTATGCTTCTGTATAAAATGTTTGCCCTCCCGTGTGGAATCTTCAGCAGGTAAGTTCTTCCACTTGATGAGATACTTTGAAATTGATCGATTTCCTAGCTGTCGGGTTCTTGTTTCTGTGACTGCTCCAGGTTCCAATATGATTTTTCCTTCCTCTTCAAGTTCTGCCAATATTGTTTGAATTAGGATATTCTGCAACTTTTGAATGAGTGGCCACACTCCTTTGTCCTTCTTCCATTCATCCCTTGCATCGTTTATCCAATTTGGTTGGATAATAGAAATAGCACAAAACAATGCTTCCACATCCTCATCCTTTCTTGAGAGTGCATCTGCAACAAAAAATTTCTTCCCTTTTCTGTAGATGACGTCAAAGTCATAACCCAACATATTTGTGACCCATTTTTTATGTTCTTCTAATGATAATATTTGTTCTAAAATGTATTTAAGACTATCATGATCCATTTTTACCTTGAAGTGTCTTCCCATTGGGTAAGGTTGCCATTTCTTAAGTGCATGTAGTATTTCCAACATTTCCTTCTCATAAATAGCTTGCTTGAGATGTAATCGTAAAAATACGCAATCACCTACATCAAAAAAAAATTCACTGTGATGTTGATCTACCTTTTTTCATTCGATTCTGCACCAAAGTGGTGTTATCCTTTAAAAGTTGGAGAACTTGTTGTTGATGCTCGATGTGATCTTGCACTACTTGAAACTTTTTCTTCTCGATAATTCCTTCTATCTTAAGAGTTTGAGGAGTGGTAATTTCTTCCAATTCTTTACAAGATACGGTTGGATTCATTTCTTGATGCTCGAAGTGATCTTTCACTTCTTGAACATTTTTCTTCTTGATATGTCCTTCTATCTTGATAGTTTGAGGAGTAGTAATTCCGGACAATGCATTACAAGATATGGTTGGATTCATTTCTTCTTTCTCGATGTGATCTTTCACTTCTTGAAACTTTTTCTTCTTGATATGTCCTTCTATCTTGAGAGTTTGAGTGGTAATTCTTGCCAATTCTTTACAAGATATGGTCGGATTCATTTATTCTTTCTTTGGGGTTGGGTCCTGGCATATATCCTTTTCTTTTGATGTTTCTTGATCCTTTTCTTCCTCCTCTTCATACTCTATGTAAAATAATTTCTTCTCAACACACTTATGACCTTTAGTGCATTTTCTATCACAATTGTAACAAAGCCCTTTTTCTCTTTTCTTCCAATTGTTGTGGTGTAACCCTTGTAGGTTGTGGAAGGCTAGGAGAAACAACACTTCCA
>APFE030582193.1:129207-187526 GCA_000404065.3 Pinus taeda
TTTCCTCCGTGAAAATTGACCACGTGACAAGTGGTTTACGAGAACAAATCCCTTTATACCATAAAAATTGATTCGGTTATAAATAATTAGATGCAATACATACCTTTTGTAACAGTGGTACACCATGTAGATAAAAATATTTCTCCATCTGTAGTATCCAATTTACTGGATCCTTGCCATCAAACTTTCACATCTCACTTTTTCTTGATTTTAGGAGCTCGACCTTGAAATGACTGTAACTCTGTAGTTTTGAATCTTCCAGTTCTGAAATCGTGACCTGCACTAGCCCTTTGCACCCTCTTTCCAATGCCACCAGTCTAATCGAATTTAGATTCTCCAAGGTAGAGTTATGCACAATCTCCCAAGATGACCTGATTATAGACTTCTCCAGAAGAGCAAACTTGTATGAAGTGCCATGTGTCACTATTTTGACCTTCGGATCAAAAAATATACACAAGAAACTAAAGTCCATCCTCTTTCTATAAATTCTTACGAAATTTCAATCTGATGCTCAAAACACAAGTTATGACTATTTCCCCAGGTCGCCTATTTGGAATTTAATTCGGGAGTCTGCAAAAGGGCCAACTTCCTCAGATCATATCCTTGCAAATATAGCGGGAAAATATTTGAAATTCGGACCTAAGGTTCAGAACTCTTTCGGCCCCAATGGGTTTTTTTGTAGCGACTAAAATGTCACAGGAAAAAATTATAGCGCAAATGCTACGATGAACTGTTTGGAGCAGCGAAACCCTAGAATCCAAAGCTCTGATACCAAATGTTATGAAACCAACTCACAAAAAGATAGAAAAGATAGATCAACGCCTTATAAATAAGCCTCTTTGAGGGGGCAACCTCCTTTACATTACACAAATGAATAATTCTTGGATGATACAAATGAAAATACCTCCTTTCTATTATAGGAGTCTAAGGGGTCATAATATAAATCAGAGCCGACATAAAAATAATAATGTAAGGGCATAATAATAACAATAGTGGGCTTCTATGGGGCACAATAGTAACAATATGGGGACTACATGGGTACAACAAAATAATAAGGGGGTTGTACTAATAACAATAAGGGGTTACATTAGTAGTATAGGGGCCTAACATTATTGGTATGTTTTTCATCCTTCTTCTTGTTTGTATACCTACTTCCATATCTTCAATAATCTAGTCTTTTGGCTGGTGTTTTTGGAAGAACTTGAAGGCTATCTTGGATGGAATTTGAGTTTGTTCTTCCTTTTGGTCTTTTGGTTCGTTTTCTTATTTTTTGACACCCTCCTCTTGATCTTCAAAGGTAGGATCTTCTTCATTTGATGGCTCAACTCCTTTTTCTAGAAGAAATTCATCTATATTTACATCAATGATTTCTGCCACCTTTCATAGAAAATTGTTGTAGCATTTGTAGGCATTTCTTCTTAAGGAGTATCTAGGAAAGATCCCTTCATCAACACGAGAATCAAACTTGCCTAGTGATTTTTCATTAATCCTTACAAAGCCCTTGGAAGCCAAATATTCTGAAGTGTTTCACTGAAGCATGCCATCCTTTCCATAGTTCATATGGATTTTTATCTTTGTTTACCCGAAGTTGAGATCTGTTCATGATATAGAATGTTTCCCCAACTACCTCCCTCCAAAATGTTTCCTACAAATTAGCTTCCAACAACATTGTTCTTGCAATCTGTTATACATATCTATTTTTCCTTTCTGTTATTCCAATTTGTTGAGTCCTAGAAACATAAAGCTCCCTTTTGATTCCATATTTTTCACAGAGTTCATTGAATTTTCTTGAGGTAAATTCCCTACCTTTATCTGTTCTTAAGCATTTGATCTTAAACTCACTTTCATTTTCAACTATTGATTTGAAAGTTTTGAAACAATATAGTGCTTTGATTGATATTTATGAAAAATAACCACATCATTCTAGTATAATCATCTACAAATAAAATAAAATACCAGTGGCTACATGAATGATTTCTAGTGGCATTGATGTACAAAGACTTTGATGTAGAGCATTCCTTTGATTTTAAGTCAGTCATGGTTTGCTTTCCCTGTTGACATGATGCCCAAATAGTGTTTTTTGGCATTGATATTATGGGGATGTCTCTCATTGGTTGAGTTTTGATAATATTCACCAAGTTATCAAAACTCAGGTGTCCCAAACACTTGTGCCATAACCAACTTTCATTTTCTTGACTCATATAACATATTTCTTCTTGAATATCAATGAGAATGTATACATTATTTGATGGTCTTACTCCGCTTCCTACCAATTTTGTTAAAGATGATCTCCTTATATCACAATCCTTGGGATGGAAGATGAGATCATGCTCTTGATCACATATTGGGTTGAAAATTAAAAGATTATTCTTGATTCCTTCAACGTATAGAGAATTTTGTGCTTTCCCCTTTCCAATTATGAGACTCGCTATGATTTTCCCAACAATTTTAGCAGGTCCATTGTCTCCAAAGGTCACATTTCCATCTTTTTTTGTGCTCATAGAGATGAAATTTTTTTAGTCACCAGTTATGTGCCTAGAACATCCACTATGTACAAACCATTGATTTTCCATTTTTTGAGCACATAAAATTAGACTACAATTCTCAAAGGTATAATCTCCAATTTTCTTTCTCCAAACTTTCTCTCTTTGCTCTAGAGGATAATTTTGTGCTATATGGCCTAGAGTATTGCATTTGTGTCATTCTATACTATACTTTGAAATGCGAGAAAATGAGTTATAAGTCTTGATTTTACCTTGGCTTTTTGGATCAACAATCTTATTTTGATGATTAATTCCATAAGCTTTGCAATGTTTTGCCTAGTGACCATTTTTTTTACAAAAGAAACAATGATCAAGGAAAATAGTTTCATACCTCTTAAGACAAACCTGCATTTATGAGATATTACTTTTAGGAAGGGGATGCTTCTCATTCCTTGGATGAACTTTGTTTCCTACAAGGTTAGAATGATAAGATCCTTTAAGGACATCAACAAAACTTCTAATATTTTATTCATTATGAACATTGGTTTCTTCCTTAGAATTGGAATATTTTCCTCTATAGAAAAGTCTGAATTTGTCATGTAGTGGCTATTTAGTGTTGAGAATTACGTCCAAGTTATGGGAACTCTTCAAATTATTTTTGGCTTTGTACAACTCTCCTTTTAGAGATACAACTTCATCTTCCAATTTTTTTGCAGATTTCTTCTTGAGATAACTTTTCATTTTTCTTTTTAAGTTTCTCATTTTCTTCAATGGAACTAATAAATAGTACCTCCACATTTCCTTCTACTTCTTTTGGATTATTTGTTTCATTTGTGAAAGCCATGAACGATACTTTACTGCTTCCACCATATTCTTCTTTTTCTTCGGGGTCATCATTATCTTTTTTGAAGAAGAAATTATTTTTGTTTGAGCCTTTACTCTTGGAGATTCTTCTCTTAAGTTCATATCCAACATAATTGGCATATTTAAAAGGGAAATTTGTTGCATAATGTCCTATTTTACCACATATAAAGGAAATGAGAGGTAACTTACCTTTGAGTTTGGATCCTTTCTTCAACTTCTTGAAAAATTGTGCCATTTTAGTATCAAAATCATCATTGTTGCAATCACAATTGTTTATGTTTCTTAATGCCTTGGATTCCTTGAATGCAACTTCCTTATGTGTTGAATTTCCTGACCTCATATTGGATGTTTTTAGAATTCCATGAATTTCATCCATTGATAGAGAGTCTAAATATTTTAGTTCTTCTATGGCACAAGACTTGGCATCAAAACGATCTAGAAGAGATCTCAAGGCCTTTTTGACAATCATATTTTATTTGACACCTTCACCTAGGCCTTTAAGACAAACAACTACCTCATCTACTCGAAGAAAATAAGCAACATTATCTTCTTCATCATTCGTCTTGATACTTTCAAACTGCCTTCTATAGGTTTGAAGATTTTCCCTTTTGACCTTGTCATCTCCTTCATATATATGGTGAGCTTGTACCACATATCTTTAGCCATTTTAATACCCATAACATTGGTGAATTTTGAGTTTGATAGACCACTTCCTATAGAATTAAAAACCTTTACATTTTCCACATATGCTTTCTTCCTGCCCGGATCTATTGGAAGAGGAGATGGGATCTTGTATCCATCTGTGATATATTGCCAAACTTTGAATTCAAGAGACATTAAGTAGTACTCCATTATAACCTTATAGAAGGGAAAATTTGTTCCATCAAATTAGGTGTTGGGCACAAGATGCCCCAAGGCAAGTTTTGGGGCTTAAAGCCCAAATTTTGACCAAATCCGATGTAAATACTTGGCGTTTTGTGGCTGCGGAGTGCGAAGATTGTAAATGAGTCATAGGGTTGTTCGCCCTCATTTTTGTAATGGAATGTCACCTTTAGAAACCTACCCATGGTCCGTAGACCATGCGATTGTATAAATAGAGCAAGGCTCTAAGTTGTAAGTAGGAGGAATGATAGTCAAGGATGAAGGATGAGTAATTGAGTCTTATCTCAGTGTAGAGTCAATTCTTTGGGTCATAGAGTAGGAGAAGGCTCTGCAGCCGAGTGCACAGAGGCTTAGTAGTCCACAGTTGAGTGCACAGACCCCTACAGCTGAGTGCGTCGGGCGGGTCGAGTCTATAACCTTTGGAGAAGTAATAAAGAGAAGTTTTACATCATTTCTGTGTATCTTTTTCTTGTTTTGCACATTGAATGTATCAGATATAAATTGCATTTCTATTGTCTATATGATGCGCGAACTTATATGAATGTGTTGATAAAGTGAATATAAGATAAAATATCTATTTACGTGAAGATAAAGAATTGTTATAAGAAGATAAGTAAGATCCGCGGTATAACTTGGGGAAGTAGCGCAGATCGCTGCTAAGGCAGTGTGAAGTCACCTCAACCCATGGTGAGGGTTGCGCGAAGGTGATTATTACAGATCGTGAAGGCCTTGCAGGTTAGGATAGTGTGCGAAGTGACTTGCTTGAAGGTATTCACAGTTGGACTAAACCAACCCCTCAGACATCTCAAGGGTGTGGAAACTTGGTTCCAGCATCCCCCCATACTACTTCGGCTGAGACCTTAGTCCACGCTCCGCGCGTTGTTGCCGAAAGGGCCAGTATTATAGGGATTTGTTTGGATAATTAACTCTGAACCTAGGTCAAGCCCCCTCAAGCCAACATTAGGGGACCTTACCTTCTTTACTGGCCATTGTGATTCAAAAATTATTCTTCCAAATGTTAGGTTGATCTTGAATAAGTTGGATCTAAAACCAATTGTTGGAAACACTAAGAAGCGGCATCAATCAATATTTCTTTGAACTATTATATTACGTTAGTTGAAATTTTTATCACAAGTTAAACTAGAACACAAGAAATAGAACAAAAAAATAATTTTATTGATGAAGATCGTGAGGACACCAATCCTCTTTTACGAAATTTCAGGCTCTGACTTTTACAAAAAAATCTTTGACTTCTTCAAGGCTCCAACCTTGAATGAGGACTCCAATCCTCCTATATAAATCCAAGATCCAACCTAGTCTCTCTCAAGGCTTAAACCTAAACTTCAATCAAACATCATCCAAATAACTTGAACACTGCTACAATAAACTTCTTCACAAATTGCTCCAAAGGTGCTCCACATGATGCTATAAAAATCTTCAAAACTGCTTCAAACAAAATCAAGTATGTCCACAACAAGAATGCTTTAGAGAATCATCATGGTCATCTATACAAGAACTTCAAAGTATGATAAAATCTTGATCCAAGTCCTCTCTCAAACTGGTGTAAACTTTGTTCATAAACTAATCCAAGACCACTTCATAGATTGACTAAAGTCTTCTCTTGATCCAAGGTATTCTCTCATAAAAAAGGTCAAAAAATCAGGTCAATAATACTATAAACAAGTCATAGTCTGATTTTTAGGTTTTCCCCTATCACTTGTCCAAAATTCCACAAAAGAGACCCCAAAGCCATAGGTCTGAAATTACAAAGGATGGCTCGAAGTCACAGGTCCAAATTGCAAAAGATTACAGTCTGAATTAGATATAGGTGGTGATGCTACAGTTCGAGTGTAGTTCAAAGATAATTTGTTGTCGTCTAAGAATACAATCTGAATTTAAGTCTGTAATTAGGTTGAGGTTTGGTGTGATCTATCTAAGTTCTGCTCCACTAGTGGCTCAAAATTTATTTAACATTTGATCAAAAAGACCTATCAAGAATCTGTAATCCAAAGACTACAATTAATCTCCAACTAATATTCCCTTAAGGGCTTATAGGTTCATGAGATATGAACCTCTTTGCTTACTTCCTTAGGTTTGAATTCCTTTCTACTCCTTGACTGAATTTATGACTAAATTAAAGGAAATAAGACTTTTATTTATACACTTTTAATCACTGAACCATCACGACTATTGAGGAGAGGAGGAATAACTTATGTTTATGTAGGCCAACTTGACAGAGATAAGAAATAGGTATTTTCCATATTGTACATTCAATTTATCTTAAAAAAGGAGGAGTTAGGAGGCAAGTAAATACTCATTGGAAAGGGCTTAAAGTCCTCTTTAATCCTATGTTATTTTTATCTTCATTTGAATGACCATTGATATCAACAACAATTAATTTATCCACCAATTCCCCCCTTTGTTATTGATAGTTGTTACACATTATTTTGTTGCATTTAGGAAAATGATGTCAAATATGGATCTTTCGCTATCTGAAGTACTATTGTCACCAATCCTAGAAAAAGATGGAAGAAATAACTATCTATGGAAGATAAGAATTTTATCAAATACCTTAAAACTCCTATTTTTAGATACCATTGCAGGTGCCAACATTATTAACTTGTGACAGTTACATCTTGCATAACTAAGGTCTTGTGACAATGTCACAACTTGCCTCACAAAAAGTGCGATGCCTTTTAACCTGGGTAAAAAATAAAAAGGAACGAGAAAATTATATTCTAGAAGCCTCACGACCATATATATTCCAAATAGTGGGGATTTGGATCTCATCCATCCTATATTGGATCCCAGTCCTAACTTAGTGGATCCCATCCCTACATTAGTGGATTTGTAACCTCCATCTCTTATCTAATCTATAAATCCAAAAGACTCTCATGGGGAATGGGTTGGATTTTTTACTCTTGAAACTATTCTGTCATGTCACCAAAGTATCCATTGAATTTTTTTTTATTGCAAGGTTGGAATTCAGGATCATTGGGAGGAAGATTTCAAGATCAAGGCTTGGTCATAACTCTATGCTTTTATTTATTCTTAATACAAATGCATATTTATTTCCCACACTCATTGTTATGATGATTGTTATGAGATTCCTTAATCACTTGTATAGTTTATGTTAAATCATTTATGTATCACATGCTTTGATAATTTATATGTTTGTGTCTTTACAAATCTCTTCTTGTAGCATTGAGAATGATATTGAAAGCTACATCAAACAACAATGAGGAAAATAATTTCGAGAAAAGGCATGAACTATTCATCCCATCTTACATTTATGATTTGATGGTAAACTAGGGAATGTTTATTTGTATTTTTCTACTAAACAATACCAACAATATCCTCATATGCTACTCACCTTGTCACTGTGTTGCCCCCTTGTCATCATGTTGCTCCCTTATCATTGTGCTACTCCCCCTATCATGATGTTTCTCCCCTTGTCATATTCTCCCCCTTTGACATCAATATCAAAGGGATGATCTAATGGGATGCAAGAGAGATGACCCCCATCTTTTGACGAAGATATTCAAATTCTTATCGAAGTAATGGTTTTGTGAATATGTCTACAATATGTTCCTTAGTGTTGACACATTCCATGTTGATGTTCTTCTATGTAACTTGTTCTCGGATAAATTGGTACTTGATTGATGTTTTGTTTTGAATTCATGATTGGATTCTTTGAGAGGTTGGTCGCACTAGAATTTTCAAAATAGATGGTGATATGATGATTTGTTTCTATATTTACATCCCTGAAGGCTCCCTTAATCCATAGGATTTGTATACAACATTTTTTTGCTACTATGTACTCAGCTTCAGCTATGAAGAGAGATATATATGATTATTTCTTTCTTAACCAAGATACATGAAAGTCTCCAATGAAGAATGCATTCCCACTAGCATTATTTCAATCACTAACACTTCCTGCCCAATCTACATCAGTATATGTTTTCAAGGTAGGAATTGTGCTCTTAGGGTACCATATTCCAAAATCAAGAGTGCATTTTAGGTATCTGAGTATTCTTTTTACATCTAGCGTGTGAGATTCTTTAAGATTTGATTGGAATCTTACTACCATGCCTATTTCATGCATGATTTCTAGTTTTGAAGTTGTCATATATAAGAGGACTCCAATCATTTATTTGTATAGAGTTGCATCCACAATAGGATATTTGTTATCCTTACATAGCTTGCAACCTGCAGTCATAGGTGTGCTCACAATAGCACATATTTCCATCCCAAAGCACTTATGTATATCCCTAAGATATTTTTCTTGTGATATGAACACTCCTTCTTTGGTTTGAATTACTTAAAGTCCAAGAAAGTAATACAACTCTCCAATAATTGAAAATTCAAATTATTTTGACATATCTTAGGAAATTTTTTGAATCATTTCATCATTGTCGCTCCCAAAAATTATATCATACATGTATACTAGTGTGATTAGCAGATTGTCTCTATCCATCTTCATGTAAATTTTGCTTCTTGCAACTCCTTTCTTGAATCCTTGTTGTTGAATATAGTGACCAAATCTAACATACCAAGATTTTGGAGCTTGTTTTAATCCATATAGGGCCTACTTTAATTTGCATACAAAGTCTTTATTTTAGGACAATTCAAACCCTTCTAATTTTTCCATGTATACTTCTTCTTTTAGATATCCATTTATAAAGGTTGACTTCACATCCATTTGATAGAATTTGAAGCCTTTTGAGCATTAAAATGAAAGAAACATCCTTATAGACTCTATTATGACAACTAGAGTGAACATTTCGTCAAAGTCAATCCTTCAATTTGAGTATATCCCTTGTACATCAATATTTGTTTATTTCTAATGATTTGCCCCTCTTCATTTATTTTTTTCTTAAACAGCCATTTGATTCCTATGACATTCTTATCCTTTGGACAAGGGAATAACTCCCATATTCCACGATTTTCAATTTGGGTCATCTCTTCTTCCATTACTTTTATCCAGTGAGGATCCTTTCTTGAGTGAAATTTTATGGCTTTATTGTGGATAGCAAGGCAACATCATTCCTTTTTGGTGTGTTTTTCATACTCCTTATTGTTTGTATACTTTCTTCCATATATCCAATAACTATGGTATTTTGGATTGTGTTTTTGGACAAACTTGAAGGATGTCTTGGATGGAGTATGAGTTTGTTCTTCCTTTTGGTCCTTCGATTCCTTTTCTTCTTTTGTGACATCCTCCTCTTGATATGCAAAGATAGGATCTTCTTTATTTGCCACTCTTTTTTCTAGAAGATCTTTATTTATCTTTACATCAAGGATTTCTACCACATTTCGCAGATGTTCCAAGAAAGATACCTTCATCAACACAAAAATTAAACTTCCCTTGTGAATTGTCATTAATCCTCATAAAGAACTTGATTCCAAATAAATTGAAATGTTTCACTGAAGTATGCCTTTCGTTCTATATTTCATATGAATTTTTATCACTATTTACCCAAAGTTGAGCTATGTTCACGATATAGATTGTTTCCCTAATTACCTCCCTCCAAAATTTTGCTTGTAAATCAACTTCTAACAACATTATTCTTGTAGTCTCTTGTACAAATCTATTTTTTCTTTCTACTACTCAATTTTGTTATGGAGTCTTGGAAACAAAAAGTTTCATTTTGATTCCATATTTTTTAGAAAAATCATTGAATTCTCGAGTTAAATTTCCCACCGCTATCTATTCTTAAGCATTTTTTCTTCAACTCACTTTCATTTTCAACTATTGCTTTGAAATTTTTAAAACAATCTAGTGCTTTTGATTTATATCTTAGAAAAATACCCACATCATTCTAGTATAACCATCTATAAATAAAATAAACGACCTTTCTCCTTGTAGAGATGGAGTTCTTCTTAGACTGCACAAATCTGCATGAATGATTTCCAAAGGATTTGATGTCGAGCATTCCTTTGATTTGAAGCCGATCTTGGTTTTCTTTCCATGTTGACATGGTGCACAAATAACATTAGTTGGATTTGAGATTTTGGCGATGTCTCTTACTGCTTGAGTTTTTCTAATCTTCACCAAGATATCAAAGCTTAGGCATCTGAAAAGCTTTTTCCATAACCAAATTTCATTTGCTTGACTCATGTAACATCTTTCTTCTTGAATTTCACTAAGAATGTATAAATTATCTGTTATTCTTACTCATCTTCCTACCATTTTTCGTGAAGATGATCTCCTTATCTCACAGTCCTCGAAATGGAAGGTGAGATCATGTCCCTAATTGCATATTTTGTTGACACTTATAATATTATGCTTGAACCCTTCAACATATAAATCATTTTGTGTTTTCCCCTTTCCATTGATGAGACTCATTATGCCTTTCCCAAGAAATTTTAGCGGATCCATTGTCTCCAAAGGTCACATTTCCATCCTTTTTGGTGCTTATAGAGATGAGGTTTTTCTGGTCATCTGTCATGTGCCTAGAACATTCACTATGTACAAACCATTGATTTTCCTTTTTCTGAGAACATAAAGCTAGATTGCAATGCTCAAACATAAATTCTCCAATTTTCTTTCTCCAAACATTCTCTCTTTTCTCTAGAGGACAATTTTGTGCCATATGGTCTGAATTGTTTCATTTGTAACATTCTAGACTATATTTTGAAAGAGTAGAAAAGGATTTATTAGCCCTTATTTTCCCTTGGCTCTTTGGATCGACAATCATATCTTGATGATTAACCCCATAAGCCTTGCAATGTTTTTCCTAATGACCAAATTTTTTACAAAATAAACAGTGAAGAAGGAAAATAGTTTCTCACCTCTTAGGATAAGGTTACCTTGATGAGACATTCCTTTTAGGAAGGAGCTTCTTCTCATTCCTTGTATGAACTTTGTTTCTTGCAAGGTTAGAATGATAATATCCTTTAAGGACATCAACAAAACTTCTAGGCCTTTCTACATGATGAACATTGGTTTATTCCTTTGAATTGGAATATTCACACATATAGCCAAGTCTAGATTTGTCATGTAGTGGCCTCTGAGAGTAGAGAATGACATTCAAGGTATGGGAACTCTTCAAATTATTGTTGCATTTATCCAAATATATTTTTACAGAAACAAATCCAACTTCCAATTTTTCACAAATTTCTTCCTTTTCCTCTAGCTTATTACTCAACACTTCTTCTATTCTTTTGAGCTTCTTCCTTCTTGGATTTTAGAGATTTGATTTCTTGAGATAAATTTTCATAGATTCTTTTTCAAGTTTCTTAGTTTCTTCTATTGCACTAATCAATAGTTCCTCCACATTTCCTTCTACTTCTTCTAGACTTTCTTCTTCTTTTGGATTATCAGTTTCATTTGTGAAGACCATGAAAAATACTTCACTGCTTCCACCATATTCTTCTTCATCTTCAGAGTCATCATTGTCTTGTTTGGAGAAACAATTATTTTTGTTAGAGAATTTCCTCTTGAAGGTTCTTCTCGTAGGTTCATGTTCATCAGCACTGTCATCTTTGAAAGGTAACTTTGCTTCATAATGCTCTATTTTAACACTTATAAAGAAAGTGAGAGGTAGATTGCCTTTGAGTTTGGATCCTTTCTTCGACTTCTTAACAAATAGTTCCATTTTAGTATTAAAATCATCATTGTTGCAATCACAATTCTTTCTATTTCTTGATGTCTTGGATGCCTTGAATGCAACTTCCTTATGAGTTAAAGTTCTTGACCTCATCTCATATGCTATGAGAACTCTGTGACATCCATTGATAGAGATCCAAAATCTTTTATTTCTTCTATGGCACAAACCTTGGCAGAAAAATGATCTGGAAGAGATCTCAAGACCTTTTGGAGAATCATATTTTATTTTCCATCTTCACCTAAGCCTTTGATACAATTGACAACCTCATCTACTCGAAGAAAGTGACCTGTGATATCTTCTTTGTCATTCATCTTGGACTTTCAAACTACCTTCTATAGGTTTGAGCATTTTCCATTTTGACCTTGTCATCTCCTTCATAAATATGGATGACCTTGTCCCCCATATATTTATTTATATTAATATCCATAACTTTGGTGAATTATGAATCATATAAACCACTTTCTATAGAATTCATAGCCTTTACATTTTACACATATGCTTTCTTCTTGTCTGAATCTATTGGAAGAGGAGATGGGATCTTGTATCCATTTGTAGTAGATTTCCTAACTTCGACTCCAAGATACATTAAGTAGTACTCCATTATGACCTTCTAGAAGGGAAAATTTGTTCCATCAAATTGGGGGAACTTACCATCTTTACTATCCATTATGATTCAAAAATCCTTTTTCCAGTTGTTAGGCTCATCTTGAAGAATTTGGCTTTAAAACTAGTCGTTGGAAATACTACGAGGGGGGTGAATTAATATTTATTTCAATTTTTATATAATTCCAGTTAATATTTTTATCACAAGTTAAACCACAACACAATAAATAGAACAAAAAAAATAATTTTGTTGATGAAGATCATGAGGAATCCAATCCTCTTACAAAAATCATGCTACGACTTGTACAGTAGAATATTTGAATTCTTCAAGGCTCAAACCTTGAATGAGGACTCCAATCCTTACAGCAAATCCAAGCACCAACTTGATCAAAATGAGGACTCCAATCCTTTGAACAAATCCAAGCACCAACTTGGTCAAAATGAGAACTCCAACCCTTCGATATAAATTTAGGCTCCAATTGGGTCTCTCTTAAGGCTCCAACCTAAAATTTAACAAAGCATCATCCAAGTAACTTCAACACTTCTACAATAAACTTTTCACAAATTTCTCCAAAGGTTCTCCACATGGTACTACAAAAATATTCAAAACTACTTTAAGGAACATCAAGTATGTCCAAAAAAGGAATGCTTTAGAGGATCATCATGGTCATCTATACAAGAATTTCAAAGTATGATAAAAAATTGATCTAAGTATGCCCTCAAAATGGTTTAAACTTTATTCGTAAACTAGTCTAGAGCCACTTCATAGATTGATCAAAGTCTACTCTTGATCCAAACTTTTCTCTCATAAACAAGGTGAAAAACTCAGGTTTGAAATACTACAAACAAGATCCAGTCCAAGTTTTAGGTTTTCCCCCTATCATAGCTTTGAAATTCCACATAAGAGACCCCAAAGTCACAACCCCAAAATTAAAAAGGAGGGTCTGTCACAAGTCTGAATTGTAGATGGTTTTAGTGCAAATTAGGTACAAGTGGTGATGCTATAGTTCGAGTATAGTACGAATATAAGTTTTTATAGTCCAACAATGCAGTATGAGTTTAATTTTGTGATTAGGTCTAGGTATATAGGTCAAGTTCTGATGGAATCTATCTAATTTCTGCTCCACTAGTGGCTCAAAATTTATTTAACATTTGATCAAACATACCTTCCAATAATCCTTAATCCAAAGACCAAAACTAATCTCCAACTAATCTTCCTTCAAGAGCTTTTAGTTCATGAACCTCTTTGCTTACTTCCTCAGGTCTAAATTCCTTTCTGCTCCTTGACCAAATTGAAGGCAAGAATACTTGTATTTATACAAGTTTAATCACTGAACTATCACGATGTTGAGGAGAGGGAAGCCAACTTATTTTTATGTAGGCCAACTTGATGGAGCTAAGAAATATGTATTTTCAACTTGTAAATTCAAATTCTCTTCAACAAGGATGAGTTAGGAGGCAAGTAAATACTTTTTTGAAAGGACTTAAAGTCCTCTTTAATCCCATGAGATTTTTATCTTCATTCAAACATCCTTTGACATCAATAACAATTAATTTCTCCAACAAGAAGTGAAAAGGTTTTTCCCAAAAAAAAAATATTGGTTGACATGGTTCAATGATGAAGCCCACATATCTCTTGTGATTAAATATATAAAGAACCCCTACTTCAACATGCCTACATAATGTGAAAAATTATGATCCATCTATTTGACTAATTAAAAGTTAGGTATTGAAAACATGTTAATGTTGAAGAATATTACATTCATTTGTTTGACAAGTTAGTGTTAATATATAAATAATGAATAATATTACATCCATTTGTAGCATAAATAAAGATGATCACACTCATCCACATGTCAAGCATGGCTAGCAACAACTGTAGTTAGTCAATATATATGTGCGAAAAGGAGGTGGGAAACATGGTTTCTAGAAAATTAAAATTGACTAATAAAAACATTGGAATGAATAAAATTCAAGTCTAGCCTAAAATTTTCTTTGCTTCTCTCATAATTATGGTGTATCATGATTATATAAAAACAACTTTGTATAATTTAAATTGTGTTTCAACTTGAGTACCTAGTAATATTTATTATGAAAAATCCCATGAAAACAAGAGTAAACATGAGTGGACATGTGATAGGATGATGTGATGCCAAAGGTCATGAAATACATGTTCATCACTAAATCAAAATCAATTGTTGTTCCTAATATCCAAAAGATTATTGTAATATAAATAAATGAAGGGTGGTTGTTATGCATCAATGCATTTTTGTTGCAATTCAATTGGAGGTTGGGAACAATTGGTTCATATGAGATACATAATTTAAAGGTCACAAGAGGGTCATCACCTCAATAATTTGTAGTCATATATGAGATATTACTCCCAAGTTGATAAAATATTATATGGGTGAGAGACAAAATGGGAAAGGTTTTTGATATAGGGTGAGATGTGGAATGCTTGGAAGATTATAGTTGATAACATACATTGACTTGATATAAGCATCGTGGAAATAAAATAATGAGTTTTTGGGCATCATCCAAGTGATTCAAAGTAATCGAGGAACAATTTTTAATGTCTAAAATCACTACACCCATTTCAATATCTTTTCAAAGTGAGATCATAAATATTAAAATTTTATTGATACATGTTGTACTTTATTTAACAATTTCAAAAAATGATTTTCTATGCACTATAATGGGGGAGTAGCATTCTAGTTGAGTGTGTTTTCCCAAGAATAAAAAAGTTTACCTTTATAAGAAAAAATCACTTACATTCATCATTATGTCTTTAAATATCATACAATGAAGTAAGATCAAAAGTTCGCTCTAGCTTGACATTAATTTTAAGAAATTACCTCACACTCACCATGTTTCGAGAAACATTTAAGCTAAGCTTACCTTTTGCTTTTCTTTATTGACCTAAAAATATATAATACAAACATATAAAATTGAAATAGAAAATATAAATATAAGAATTAAGGCCCACATTAGAGGTAAAATGGTGTTTGTCTATGAATGAGTTTCAAGAGCTTGACTATTGATAGGTTTTAGAGAAGGTAGTATTATAAATTTTTTGAAGTGCACAAGAGGGTCATCACTTCAAATATTTTTAATAATATATGAGATAATACTCCCAAGTTGATAAAATATTATATGTGTGAAAGACAATCTCGGAAAAGTTTTTGATATAATGAGATGTGGAATGGTTAGAAGAGTATAATTAATGTTGACATACACAAACTTGATATAAGCGTGATGGAAATAAAATAATGAGTTTTTGGGCATCATCCAAGTAATTCAAAGTAACCAAGGAACAAATTTTAATGTATAAATCACTACACCCATTTTAATCTCTTTTCAAAGCTAGATGAGAAATATTTAAATTTTAATATATACTGTTACACTTTAACAATTTTTAAAATGATTTTCTATATACTATGATAAAACTATTAAAAATATTTAGCTTATGATGAGAGAGTAGTATTCTAGTTTTTTTTCCAAGAACAAATAACTTTTTATTTACAATAAATTTTCACTTACATTCATCATTGTGTCTTTAAATATCAAACAATGAAGTAAGATCAAAAGTTCTCTCTAGCTTGACATTAATTTTAAGAAATTACCTCACCAAGTTTCAAGAAACATTTGAGCTAAGCTTACATTTTGTTTTTCAATATTGACCTGAAAATATACAACCCAAACATATCAAATTGAAAGAGAAAATATAAATATAAAAATCACATATCCATATTGGAGGTAAAATTGTGTCTGCTGATGAATGAGGTTCAAGAACTTGACTATTGATATGTTTTAGAGAATGCACTATTTGTGATGCCAGAGTGAACCCTTTAATATTGGATGCATATTTTGGGTTGAGTTTAACATCCCCCAACCATAAATTACAACCCATTGAACTAAGAGGGGATGTAAGGGCACAATACATGGACAAGACCATGACTCAAACAAATCTTATGAAAAAAAAAGCATAGATTAATGACATGACACAAATATTTTGAGAAGACATGTGCTTCATCCTCTAACATGAGTAGTTGATGGTATCTTCTCCATTTTTTCACTCTCAAAGCATCGAGATAGATGAAAAATGATATAATGATCCAATCCAAATCAATAATGCATGCAAAAGGATTTATTTCTTGAATCAAGGCATTGGTTAGTTCTAGGGTAAATAAACAATTGGAAAATCACTTCCTTGATAACTTGTATATCTTTCACCTCTTCCTTACTTATGCTTGCCAAGTAGTATTCTCTCGTCCTAGTCCTATATGAATGAGCATGGCTAATGGAAGTGATAATGGTGTCCAACAAAGTGGCAAGGAAAGATATGATGGTTTTATAGAATTCGTGAGCCCACCGATTAAGTTTATGATGTTATTTAATGCTTGATTGTTTTCAATGTAAATATATCATTGAGCTACTTAAGTGATCCAGATCTTTTAAATTTGAGGATGCATTCAGAATTGCATATAAAAGAGCACATTAACCAAGTAACTTAAAACCACATGAAAGGAAGCGGAAAATATAAGAAAACATGAGATCAAGGACACAACAATTTCATTATAGAGTTCACCCAATGTGAGCTATGTCTATGGGCCTTGCTCAATAGTGGGGAGGCCTTATTTTATTAAGTAGCATCAAAGAAATCAATTACAAGAAAATTTACAAAAATGACACTTATACCTCCAATCTCGATGATGGACTGAAAATGAAGATCTTAGATGGAGAAATGGACTGCATGGATGGATTCATGGTGTGAAAATGTGCAAAATCAATAATTAACTTTCCCAATTCTGACACTAGCACCTCTGGCCCTCTAAGGGAATCTTTTTAGCATCTTCTTGATACCCTCGCTTAGGGTTCTGCACCCCAAGGATGCTCAGGGTTCCACCGCTCCTCTGTTGGTTCGTCGACTGAATGATTTGAGTTTAAATACTTTTTGTTGGGAGGAGCCACCAAGAAATGATCCCATGGCTTGTTGGTGGCAGAGCCAACTAGGTTAGTGGAGATCCTAGTTTCGAACCCACTGCCTCCCATAATAGTAGACTATTTTTTATATATGTGGCAATAAATAGTTGGTGCAGTCAAAAACAGTTGACGGTTACATTAAAAGTCGGCATTGGCTATCCACATGTGATATGTCTCTGATTGCTGACAGTTTCATATAGTGGTTCCGACACAATGGTTTATAATATATGGTGAACAATTATGTATGTTGGTTCTGGTTAACACATATGGTTCAACAGTTGTGTATTGATGGTTCTGGGGGTTGGGAGGGTCCATTGGGGGTGGACCGCCCACCCCATTTTTAATATACAATACATATAATTTTATTGGGATTTGGTTGGCTAGGTTTGACCATCGGCCAACCGCCCTTTATATATATTTTTTATTTTTTGATTTAGAACCAACTATACAAAAATTTCTTGTCAGAAAATAAGGGATATTAGGCAAATTAAAGTTTCAAGAAATTCACCTTTTTCGGTGGTCAGATTCTGTGTGCTGAGATTCTGCCAATTTGTTGCCTTGTTAAGAATTCTACTTGGCCAAGTTTGACCCGAACTTTGACCAGCTATAACTTGAGCATACAAACTCGGATTTGAGCATCACTAACACCGTTGAAATTAGGAAGATGATCACAATGATCTGGTCCTAGTTTTGCTTCCATATGAAGACTTTAGTTTTTGAGTTATTTTCAAGGCCACTTGTATTTCTGGATCCACCTGGATCATTCCTCCTCACTAAGGATATTTTGGACTGCCAAAATCTTTATTAGTCAATTGTCAAGTGAGGGATTTTATCCCTCACTTTATCCTTTTCCATCCATCGAGCCTTACTTGGATGCATTCCTTTGAAGCTAATACAAAGATACTCCACGTATGCCCATCATGAAGTCTTGGTCTTCCTGTCAATAATGATGTCCTCTGGTAACTTGTCCAAGTATTTAGGTGGAAAATCGTCCATTGTAGGAACCTATCCAACCTCTTCAATGTCCATGATCAAAGAATTCTCATAAAACTTCAAATTTTCAACGTTCACCACTGAGTACATCTGCATGTATCCTAGCAAATGATAAAAATCATTGTCTCCAGTCTTCTCCAATATGGTGAATGGGCCATATTAGATTGGTCACAACTTCTTTCATTCCCCTTTCATTCTGTCTTTTCTAATGTGAAGCCACACTTTGTCTCCAACCTGGAACTGGTGATTGACTCGGTGCTTGTCATGTCAGGCTTTGTATTGAGCTTGATGCTTCTCAAACTGCTCTTGCATTGCCTGGTGAATCAACTAAATCTAATGAATGAACTTCTGCGCTTTGTCCCTGTCATCTTTCCCACTGGAATATTCATCTCTCCCAAAGACCATGTATAAGGGATCCCTTGGTAAACAACCAAAGAATGTCTCGAATGATGAGCTCTGTGTGGATGAATGCATTTCTCGGTTGTATGCATGTTGTACATAAGGAATTTGTTCATCCCACAACTTGGGATGCTTGCCACAATAGCCTCGGAGTAAGTGTATCACTGTGTGGTTAACAATCTCTATTTATCCATTGGTCCACAGATGAAATGTCGTGCTCCTCTTCAACTTGGTGTCCATCATTCTCCACAAACTCGTCCAAAACTCTCCAAGAAAACAAGAGTCTCGTTAGACACAATGGATGTGCACATCCCAAAGTGGACCCATACAAATTGGAAGAAGAGATGAGCAGTTTTCTCTCCAGTGACCTGCTTTTTACAAGGCATTCATACACACAGTTTTCAAAATCAATCTATAATGACATACAAATAGTCATGAACTCTCCTAGACAAAGGAAAATGACCTACAAAATCCATCGAAACACTTTCCCATGGATGACTCGGAACAGGGAGTGGTGTGTAGAGCCCCAACTTTCTATTAGTGGGCTTGCTTACTGAACACAACACACATCCCTTTACATATTGAGTCACAACATTTTTCATGCGAGGCTAATAACACAACCTATGCAAATGACACAAAATTTTCCCTACACCAAAATGACCTGACACAAGAGAGGTATGTGCCTCTCTGATTACATGTATCCATTCATTGGTGGGGATACAAAATTTTCCAAGACGATACAACAACTTTCCTTGCAAATGGTAATTATCCACTTGCGATCTAGCTTTGTATAAATCTCCTTAAAATCATCATCATCAACATACTTTTTAGCATAACTTTCAAAAGATAAAGATGCATTTTGAAAAACTATAGACGTAGAAATAGGAGGGCGAGAAATCATATATTCCACTTTATTGTTGGTGCCCTTCTTGTATTTTATTACCAAGTGACATTGTTGAAGGAATCCCATCCATATGAAATGACGTGCATGTTGAAGCTTGGTCTGTGACTGAAGGTACTGCAAGGGTTAGTGATCTGTGTGAATGATGGTCTCCTTGTTGATCAAGTAGTGTTCCCACTTCTTCATGCTTTGAACCAAGGCATAGAACTCCTTGTCCTATGTCGGATAGTTCACAACAGCCTCAGAGAATATCTACGAATGGTAACATACAAGTTTCCTCTGCCGCATCAAAATTGTTCCCATGATGTATTCATTGGCATCGGTCTCGATCTTGAAAGGCTGCTAGAGGTCAGGTAAGGCCAAAACTGGTGCGGTGCTGATCTTCTCTTTCAGTGCATCAAATGATTTTTGTTTCTTTCTTCCCCACTAAAAGGTTTGCTTCACACTCGTCAATGCATGTAAGGGGGATGCAATGATGGAGAAGTTGGAAATGAACCTTCTCTAGTATTGTACTGCACCCAAAAAGCTACGAACCTATGTAACATTACTGGGTTTAGGCCACTTTACAATCACATAAATTTTAGAAGGATCTATTTTCAATTGTCCACCACTGACAATGTGACCTAAGTAAACCAGAGAGGTCTTCCCAAACTCACATTTTGACATTTTGACATACAATTTTTCTTTTTGCAAAACATCAAGGACTTTTTTCACATGACCCACATGATCATCTCATGTCCTACTATAAACAAGAATGGCATTAAGATACAAAAGTACAAAATCATCAAGAAAAGGCTTGAAAATATCATTCATCATGCTCATGAATGTGGTTGGAGCATTGCATAGCCTGAATGGCATCTCCAACCATTCAAACAACCCTTGTTTTTTCTTGAATGTAGTCTTCCATACATCTTGTTCTGCAATCTTGACCTGATGATAACGACTGTGCAAGTATAGTTTTGTGAAATAGATAATATTTTTCAATTGATCTAACAAATCATAAATGCGAGGGAGAGAGTATTGATTCTTGACCATTACTTTGTTGAGTGCCATGTATTCTACGCACATCCACCATGTGCCATCTTTTTTCAGCACCAACATGATCAATGAGCCACATGGAGAATAACTTGGTCTTATGACCCCTTGGTTTAGCAATTCCTATACCTGCTTATTTATCTCTACCATCTCGATAGCTGACAACCAGTACATACCAATGTTCGGTAAAGGAGCGTCCTGCTGCAAGTGATCTCATTTTGGATCTCACGCTTTGGAGGAAACCCTCTTGGTTCCTAAAAAATCCCATCATAGTTAGAAACAATTTCATATACAACCTTGGAAAGCTTCAGATGTATCGACATATTTTTCTCTCACAACCATGAGCATACACCCTTTGCTAGAATTAATCAATATCTTCATCTGACCTGCACTTATAAGACTGGCACTGACTTTAACAATGTATTCCACCCCATCTTTCGTGAGGTGATACTTGTTTTCATGGTGAAAGAAACTTGATTTCATGTCATACAAACACAGACTCCCCAATACAATACCATAGATACCAAAGGGTACAACATCAAAATTAGCCCCATCAACTAGTTTGGATGCAATCACAAATCTAGCTCTACAATACTTGGTTACATGTAATTTTTCTTTATTACACACCCAACCAAGTGGGTATGGTTTTGGATGAGGCTTGGTATCTAAGCATAATGTTTTAACCAAGGATTCTAAAATCAAATTTTCTTGTGAGCCCAAATCAAATAAGGTTTCCACTTTAGTATGTTTTATATGACTCTAATGTGGAACAATTCAAGTCTCTTCTATTCATTAACAAGAGGCTCATTTAAATAACTTGTACTTGTATGTGATTCAGAATTTTTATTAGCAGAAGAGAAAGAGTACCTTATGTGCCCACGATTGCGATCAATGTCTCGTCACTGGAATCAAATCCAAGGTTTTGTTGCACAGTTTCCACCATATTTTGCTTGCCCTTTCCACCAAACCTCTTTTATTTCAACTCCAGATGCAATTTCCAATAGTGTTCATCATCATGGCCTTCCTTCTTGCAATGTGCACAAGATGGCTTCGCTACTTCCTCTTTCTTGGTTGTAGTTGCCTTCATTTCCTTTCCCTTGTATTTTCCTTTGAACTTGCCATTATGAGGTTTAAAAGATGATTTATTTGGTTTCTCTTCTTTAACATTCTTTCCCATTCTTTCAAGGTGAATGGCCTTCACGCTATAGTAGGCTCAAATAATAACAAAGAATGCATGATGTAACTATGTAAAACACCAATATAATTTGTTACAGTTTCAGGTGAATGAAGTGAAATACCCAAATTCAATGCTTGTTTTCTAAACTCTTCTATAAATATTTTCACATTTTGACCCTTTCCTTGCCTTACATATTTCCATTCCATTAAAGCCTTTTGTCGATAACCTAAAGGATAAAACTGATCTTTTGATGCATAAACAAAATTGGACCAAGAAGAAAGGAGATTACCCAAGTTTTTGTTGCCTTTCTACAACTTGTTCTCCCACTAGACGAGAGCGGTGCCACTCAACTGAAAATATGATAATTGCATCTTTGCCTCATCTTCCTCGATCTACTGAATCTAGCAATAAACCTCGACCTGTCTAATCCAATTGTTAAGTTTCCCTACATTACATTCTCCATTATATGTGGGAAAATCAAACTTTACATCTAGCTTAAAAATGTCTTCTTATATATATTCCTATGATGAACGTTAGAATGATGAGAAGAAGAAGAAGAAGAAGAAGAATTGTCACTAGAAGATGGAGAGGGAGGACGTCCTTCTCCATAGCTTCCATGATTTACAGATGCATGGTCATTTGACTCTTTCTTCTCGGGCTTGATTGTATTTTCATACTTTGAAAATAGCTTGTCAACTTTCTCTGCCATGGTGAAAAAAGCCTCGCAATAATTTTGCTCTTCCTCGATTTGAGCTTCCTCATCTTCCATGTTCCGTCTTCGTGGTGCAGGCCTCACTTTAGGATAAAAGGACTTAAATTTTCCTTCACCTCTTTGGAGCTTTTTCCTGGTTAGCATTCACTCATGCAACTTGCATCAAGAAGACCTACTCTGATACCAAACTTGAACCAGATATTTTAACTTCAAGGATGCATTCAGAATTGCATATAAAAGAGCACATTAACCAAGTAACTTAAAACCACATGAAAAGAAGTGGAAAATGAAAGAAAAAATGAGACCAAAGACACAACCATTTGATTACGGAGTTCACACCCAATGTGGGGTATGTCTTTAGACCCTGTTCAATAATGGGGAGGCTTTATTTTATTAAGTGGCATCAAAGAAATTAGTTACAAGCAACTTTACAAAAATGACCATTATACCTCCAATCTAGATGATGGCCTGAAAATGGAGAGCTCATCTGGAGAAACAGACTACACGAATGCATTTCTAGCACAAAAATGTGCAAAATTGACTATAAACTTGTCCATGACACTAGCAGCTCTAGATCTCCAAGGGAATATTTTCAGCATCTACTTAATACCCGCACTCAGGGTTCCTCACCCCAGGGATGCTTAGGGTTCCACCGCTCCTTTGTCGGTCTGCCTCCATTAGTTCGTCGACTGAATGATTTGAGTTTAAATACTTTTCACTGGGCGAAGCCACTAAGGAATGAGATCGTGGCTCGTTGGTGGCTGAGCCAACTAGGTCGATGGAGGTCCCTGTTTTGAACGCCCCACCTCCCATAATAGTCAATTGTTTTTAATATATATGTGGCAATAAACGGTTGGCACGGTCACAAATGGTTGGTGATTACATTAAACTTTAGCATTGGTTATTCACATGTGATATGGTGATCTGAATTTAAATAGAAATGCAACGAATTACAGATATAACCATAAATACAAAGATGCAGCAAAAATAACACTTCATTTCATTAATATCAAATACTGAAATATGCTTACAAACAGAATGGAAATAAGACTAGCTCGGTCTATGGTACCTTATCTATTAGAATAGATGTGGTGGCTACATGCCTCTAAACTAAGTTACAATGAGGTTCAAGGGCCTTTTTATTATTGAACAATAAGAGAAAACCCTAAACAACCAAAACCCTAACCCGAGGAAATGTAACACCAAGAGTTTATGGGCCCCGTTGGGATTAACTGGGCAGCCAACTTCCCAAGGTTGTAACTTGGTCATATTATCTCCATTTTACATGTATGATACCTCGTTGGAAAGATATCTCTGAGGACGATAATGAATTTGGAGGTTCAGGACCCGAAAAACTGCCAAAAGTAGTAAATTGTGCTACAATTAAGGAAACTGAAAAATTGAAAGAAACAATGGTGAGGGTCCAAGTAGAATAAGAAGATGGCCACCAATATCCACTTGGATCATATGGCTCCCGTTGTCAGTAGTTTAATACAGTGGTTATGACGCGATGATTTATTATATATGGTGAATGATTACGTATGTTGGTTCAGGTTAACACATATGGTTCAAAAGTTGTGTATTGATTGTTCCAGGGGTTGGGCGAGTCCGTCGGGGGCGGCCCGCCAACCCCATTTTTAATATACAATACATATCATTTTGTTGGGGTTTTGTTGGTCGGGTTTAACCACCGACTAATCACCCTTTATATATATATATATATATATATATATATTATATATATATATATATATATATATATATATATATATATATATATATATATATATATATAACCAACTATATGAAAGTTTCCCGATGGAAAATAAGGGATATTAGGCAAATTAATGGTTCGACAAATTCACCTTTTCCGGTGGCTAGATTCCATGCTCCGTTTTGCCAATTTGTTGCCTCGATAACATTGCCACTTGGCTAAGTTTGACCCAAACTTTTTCCAGCTATAACTTGAGCATATGAACTCGAATTTGAGCATCATTCGCACCATTAGAATCAAGGCAACAAGCAATACGATATGGTCCTAGTTTCACTTCCATATGAAGACTTTGATTTTTGAGTTATTTTCAAGGCCACTTGTATTTTTGGATCCACCTGGATTATTAAGAGTAGGGATTGAGTTAAAATTAAGGTTTTATTCCATCCTAATAGAATAAACAATACATTTAAATAATAATGAATAAAATTACAAACTATTTGAATTTGTATAATTTATCAAATATAAAAATGACGTTTGGAATTGAACCTACTCTACAACAAGAACTATGACAACTTCCATCTTACTTGTAAACAAGGTTGCAATGCTTTTTTTTTCAAATAAAAGAACATGCACTGTGTTACCAATATGTGCATACTTATAAACACACATACATGTTTTTCTGGTATGGAATAAATTCTATATATATTTATGTTTTTTAACAATTTATGAAATCGATTTCATGTATCTATTTTTATGACATGTTATCATTTGGTTTAAAAACAAAAATAAAATTATAAGAAACTAGATTTCCGATTTATTAAAACAAAAACAATTTATTTATTTATTAAAATTATCATTGATCTAATGCTTTATTTCATAGAAATTATAACATATTTCTCATATTAAGCTTAAATGTTTATGCTTATTTACAACATCTCTATTCAACCAACGCCAACACTTTATGTTTAGACTCATTTACGGACACTACAACATCTCCCCCATACTAATTGTATAGTGCCTCTCAACGCAATAAAGATAAAAAAACATTAAAAGTGGAATGTTATTAAGAATTTAGGATAAAAATGGGACAATAAAAACAATAATAATTAAAGAAAATAGAGAAGAGAGACGTAAAATGGCGATTAGAAATAATACAAACAAGGAATTGAATATGAAGTTATTAAAAAAAATACATTTTTTAAACTAAATATGTAACTCTAAATTAATATATTCAAATATAATTAAAGATGGGAATAATTTTTTTCATTTTTTCTAATTCTTTTATATAATATCATATAAAAAATATTTATATAAATTTTTAATATTAAAAAAATAGTAAAATTAATAAATAAAAATATTACAATATAATTTTAGTTAGTAATTAATTATTTTATTTTTATTTATCCTAGGATAAGGATACGGATTATACTATTGTAGAAATAAATTTAAAATAGCTCTATATCAAATAATTATTTAATAAACTAAATAAAATAGTTTTAATGGCTATAAAATTTCATAATATTTATATTATATAATATTTTATTTATTTATCTAAATTATATCAAATTTTCCTTAATGGGTGGCACATGGTTGAATGGAATCCTAAGATATGGCTGTTAATCCAAACACCACGCATCATAAATGAACCAGAATCATGTTTGGCAAGTTTCACCTAGCACAATGCACTTCATAGGCGAAGGTTTTGGAGACTGTCTTGAGTATAACATGTTTGGGCTTATCTGTAGAACTCATTTGTAGGTGTTGGGAGATGAGGGATAGGATTTCTGGGGGTGAAGTCTTTCCATGTGTGAAGGGAGGCTTTCTAGTTAAACCATTCCCTACTTCTGGCCTGACATTGATTAATGTGAGAAATGTGTGGGGAAAGGTTAGAACAGTGTTGGATCCATAAGTAATACAGAACACCATATGGAACCCTAGTTCAAGGTGGCTTGTTGAGAACAAGGAAAATTACACATTAGTGACGTGTGTGGGGGTGCACAAAATTGGGACTATCATCAACCTAGGTTTTGGGACAACATCCCTTTGGCTTGTGTAGGTAATTATGTTTAGTCTACTCATTGTCAATTTCAATTATTGGCCTGCTCTGTTTGGGTTGGGCTTTGACGTGGGTTCTTGTGTGGGTAAAGGAGTCTCTTCAAATTGTTGTTTTTTTTGAAGACCTATGTATAATGGTCACACTTTTCGCTTGGTTTCGTCGATCTCATTTTCTTGTTGTTTTGCTTTTAAAGCTTGGTTTTGGTCTTTCTATGTTCCTGAAGGGAAGTGTTGGAAGTGAAATGAGTCCTAAGGTTAAGTCGAGCGGTCAAATTGAGAATTAAAGTCCCCATGGGGGTGGGCGAGTTATCCAATGGTGGTCTTACGTCTGCGGAGGGGCATCATGGTGACGAGTTGGTGGTAGAAGGTATCCTTATCTCATGGGTATAGTCAGCAGTATTCGGCTTGGTGCGATGGCCTATGGATGGGTATATGAGTGGTGGCTTTGTTGCTAGAGAGATGATCACGTAGAATGGGGCTAGTGTTTGACTACCTTTGCACTTGTGAAGTACACATTTTGGGTAGTTGGGGGAATTCTGGATTATAGGTCTTTGATGTGGGGTGCGGGTGTGTCATCGGTTGAAGACTCTTGGAATTGGGGGGTGTTTCACCTATACATGAAGTTGGGGATTTGGTCAATAGAGGTGGTGTGGGCTAAGTGAATCTCTCATCGAAAGGATGATGCTTCATCAACGAGGTGCTTAAAGAGGGGAAAGCCCCCATGGGAAGGGGTAGTGTATCATCTGGACTCACAAGACGATGGGGAGGATTTAGAGCAACAATATGTTGTCTCCCCTAGGCATGTGGACATCCCTCTGCCCTTCGATTCCCTGGAAGCCCAAATTTTTCAAGTGACAATGGTTGTAGAAAAACTGGCTCGAGATCGCCATAATGGCCGCAATGAGTTCATTAGTTTCCTTAATGATATTCAACATAACTAGTGACATATTTTAGATCGATTAGTCTCCCTTCATATAGGTCAGAAGTGGCTCCAAAAGCAGTTGAACAACTTTGAAGGGAGAATGGTGCACACAGAGGCTCATGTACGTGAAGCATTTCACCATCTTGGGGGTGGTGGACCTGATGACCTGGTTCCGGGTAATATGGATGCTTAGTGATGAATATGGAATGTATTTTGATTTTGGGATTGTTTTGGTCCATCTAGGCAATTAGTCTTTAGTCTTCTAGTTTTCTTTTGTCGATGTTTGTGTCTTTCCATCTTTATCTATTAGCTAATAAATCCTATAGGAGTGAGACCATTGATGTTTTGAGGTTGTACTCATCACGATGTAAATTTTCCTTGAATTAATAAAAGTGGATAACTTACTATATATATAATTTAATTTTAATTAAAAAAATAAAATATGAATACACTTTTTTAAAAATAAATAATTTAAAATATAAATTATATTTTAAATTATATAGCATTTTAAATGTATATATACAAATAATTTTTAAAGTTATTTAAATAATAATATAGTTAAATGATATTATACAATTTAAAGTATCTATTTAATAAACTAAATAAATTATTTTCAAAAAATACAAGATGTAATTTTTTTCCAAAGGGAAAAACCTCATAATTTTATTCAAATTTTTAAAAAATGGAACAAAATTTCATTTTCTAGATGCTAATCGCATTCAATAAGAGTAGTCTATTGGCTTATGTGCATAAGAAAAACAAATTGTGAAGTTAAGTGTGATAGTAATAACTTAACTTCTCTTTCTTGCCTTTTTTTTCCTAGACCTTCTGCCATCTCACGGAGTTAGAGTCGATTGGAACCATTGTTAGATCGCTTTAGTTATCTTTGATGGTAGTTCTTTTTATAAATCTAAACTTTCTGAAACATGAACTCTTTTTGTGTCCATTGTCCCATTCTCTTTGTGTGCCACTTTTTTTTTTGCTATTGTGGTTCATGATTTTCTTATGATTATGTACCATTTTGCTAGTTAGTTGCATTGCTATTATGAACCTCACCATTCCCTGCATCTTGGGTTGGAGGGTTCTCTGTGATTTCTTCATCTTCTTCCTCCATGAGGTAGGGATCAGAAGGTTTCTATCCTTTTTTTGCGGACCAACCCCTTTTTATTTTTCGGGTTCTTTTTTACCTGAGGGCATGTATTCTACAAGTGTCCTACTTGGTAACATGATCAACATCTGAATGTCATATTTTCATAACCCAAAATTTGGGTCCAGTGTAAGTTTTTATGTTTCAGTTGAATGCAATTAGGTAAACCTTTACTTAGGTCAATTTCTACATAAATTTTAGCGAACGTAAATAAATCTTTCTTCATTTTTTCAAGGTCCATCTTTTAGAATGACCTAAGGGTGTTCCCAATGACCTCAAGAACCTTGTGATGCTAGAAGGGAAGTGGAAGATTTGGTAGCCTCACCCATACTGGCATTTTTTAGATCACCATTGTTGTGGCTTCAAAATCTAGGAACCAAGGGGTGATAAAGAGTCCTTCATTTCCAAGCCAAGGCCCTTCTTTCAATGCTTTCTCAGCATATTCCTAGGTATCGAACTAAACAATGAAGAAACATTTTGAGAAAAGGTATATATCTCAATTTTTTGTACAGGATGTAAAAATCCATTGATGCAACACATCAAATTTGAGCCAAAAACCATTTAATTTGCAAATCATTCCCTTGGATTAAACAATAGAAAAGATTTGATATACCTCTGTTAGGTTTACCTCCATGGTAGGGGCTTCTTGTTGTTTAAAAATGTAAGGTCTAGGATTGTATTGTGGTAGATCCGATGGAATTGATGTTTTGCCCCATGCCCCATCCTTGTAGGAAACATAGCCTCCTGAGTTTCTGGATCTAGAAGCACCCCATCACAACCTTAGATTCAAATCAATGGTGAAATTTCTTGAGATATTGTAATCTTGCAGCTAAAAATGATCTTCTAGTTGTATCCTTTCATGAAGGAGACATTGTATATCTTTAGGATATCCTAGTTGATTCTCTATATGTTGCTTGAGATGTGCCACATAAACCAAACCAGAAACCTAGAAAAGGGAGGAATTCTCTTTCTCTCAGCCCATATCGTTTGCTAAAAGGGTTTATTTTCCCATAAATCTGTGTCATTTAAAGAGCTACGTAGATTGTATAACCCTAGATCTGGCCTTACAACCCTGAAAATGAACCAAAACTGGCCATATCTACATTGGAGCCAAAGCAGAATCTACCCCCATGGTAGAAGAAAAATAACAACATTTTTTGGGTGTGGGGTGTCGCATTTGGTAGGGAGAGGCGACCCCAAATGTCGATGGCCACGTTAAGATGTCCTTCAATTTGGTGTTGTCAAATGACACTTCCTCCAATGCAAGAATCACTAGAAATCATAACACAAGACAAATTCGTTGGAAAATACTTTGATGAACTTAGGAAGGTCATTTACCACCATCTTCTGGATCTCCATTTTTGAGTAACATGATATGTTGAGGAATGAACGATTTAGTTTGATTCCCTCTTCAGTAATTAGGCCATGGAAACGTGGTACTCTTGCTACTGTGACCCCTACAATGGCAATGTCGAGTGTCATAGCCTTCAAACCCTAGATCTTACACTGCAAACCCTCGGCAATGTTGATTGTCATAGTCTTCAAACCCTAGAACTTACACTTCAAAACCTCCAAAGCTAACTCAGAATAAGGGAATCTAAATTCTTTCTCAAATATGAATCTAATTCATTACAAGATGTAAATTTATTTATATAAACTATGTTATTGTTTTTATTAAAATTATATCAGAATTTTAAAGAAAATTATCTATCTAATATATATATATATATATACTAATATATATATATATACTTATATATATTATAAAATATAACTTATATATATATATTATATATATAATGTTATTAAAATATATTATTCCATTAATAAAAAAGATTATAGCTAATTAATTTCATTATAATATGTTATAAAAAAAATTCTTAGTATCTATGGTGTTGCTCTTGATTTGCTATTGCAAATAATAGAAGCATAAACTTATCATCTATGATCACAGCTTCCTCAACCATCAATAATTACATAGTAGGTGCTTCCTTCAAATCCATCCATACCATCACTTACCCTCTCTCAACAACTAAAACACTGAAATAATAGTCATTGGCATAATAAAAAAATGTGGGTATGTATTTCCCACATGATCCCCCAACATACTATGTATTTCTTTTCTTCACGCATTCAAGTTTCAATTTGAGCTTTAGATTCATTTTTCTATGTAGTAGTGTTTCTTATAATCAACGTGTTTTGGAAAATTTTCTTACTCTTCATTATGTATTGGATAAATTCATAAGTATACGTATTTATTGAAGTGATAATCTTGGCTTTAATGAAATGAAATGAAATGATATTTTAAGGTCCACGAGACTAAAAAAATGTCTATGAGACCATTAGTTCCCTATTTTTTGCTCTTTGCAATTCAATCCTTTTCCGATTTAAATTGATGATGAGCTGACCCAACCTTCCAACAATCCCCTCGCTAAAAAGACAATGCCAAGAAATTGATGCTAACATGTTCTCATAACTTTCTCTAATGTCTTTGAATGCATCACATTCCAAAATGAAATGTTTTTCCGATTCCACAGCCCCGGACGTGCAAAATGTACACACCCGTGTTTCCAGGAAAACTAGTGCCTTTTCGATCTATTAGTCCCACTAAGATTGGCAGCTACCTTAGAAACAAACAACCAAAGCAATTTTCGATTTCCTCTATGTATGATAGATAAGAGAGAAGCAAAGGGACCAACCTAGATCTTCTGCTTGACTCCTTGCTTGATTTCTCTCCCCTTTGATAGAGCTTGCAACTCCTCTCCTACTTGTCCCTCTTAGAGAATACCTGTAGAAACAAAGTAACAAAACACCATCAAAGCATCTCGATCTATTATATCATAAACAATGCAAAATCAGAAATACATTGAACATACAACTACATTCACAAATAACAACATTCATAAATACACGATTGTATGGAGGAAAACTCAAAGAAATTTATTAAAATAGAAGGGAGAATTACAACCTAGTTGTCTGATCTAGAATCATCCTCCCAACATCAAAGTCCTCTTCACCTCATGAAAAGCAAGATCACCCAACAATACAATGCTCTTTCTCAAAGACAAACTAACAGCACTTCCTTACAAATTACAAAATTCCAGCCTCTAGATCTCTCAAATGAGGGATCCATTTATAGATGTTTGGAAGGGTGTGAGTCATCTCTAGATTTTTGATTAGTGTCATTCCACTTGTAGTTCTTGGTTCCACTTGGAGATTTCTTGGATCTCTTACTCATTCCTGGGAGAATTCAGAGAGGCAAGTGTCATAGGAGAAGTTTCTAGAAGATTCCACGAGCATCCACTTAGCAAAATGTCTCGGACATTTGTCCACTCTCGCTCATCGCACCCCACAGAAGGCCCCTTCAGTATGCATCACACTTGGCTAGTGTAGGAGTCAGTATGCATCACACCCTGACCATGGAGCAGTCAGTATGGTCCAGTTTTGGCCAATTCTGAGTGGTTTTTCAGGCAGAACTTTTGGGGAATGATGTAATCAGTTGACTATGATCCTTTAAGGTATGAAACAACACTTTTAGGGGTTAAAAAGCCCTTGGTTCATCGACATATAAGATTGGGGTTGCAGTGCCCAAATATGTCTATAATATTTGCCCCCTAAAGCATGAAGTCGTAAATCTTTTGATGTCGGGTGAAATGCTTTATCATGAGGATCCCAGGTATTCGAACTAGAAGGTGACCTATATAAGATACAATACAGTACATCATCATCATATTATTTTCATGATCTAGTTGAGGCGGGCATTCCCATGCTCAGCTTTATAAATTCATTTTCATGTACATAGGACAGATAATCGTCTGCAGTTGCAGACTGGTGATTCTTTATATGTACAGTCATCATCCTTTAGCTTGGATGATCATCTGTGCAAATTATGTGTACATTTGATGTCTTTATATTCCTAAATATATCACAGCCCGGATGGATGAAACTAGATCCAGGGTCTTCAAACTCGTTCAATCTTTGCCCGATGTACAAGTCAATCCATGTGAAAAGATGTCCTAAAGTCAAACATGGAAAGACATCGCCTGATTACTAGTCGATAATGTAAGTTGTTAACAGGCGTGAGAGGAGTCACCGATAATGATAATGACCCTCAAGGTACTATAGTACAATTCACGTGGTGTGAATATATGGGCCGATGTCGAACACCACGTAAAATCTTTCGGTCGAAGGCCATTAATGTATACTTGTCGCCGGAAGTGAGAAACTTGCCATTGAGGCATGCAAGCTTCAAAGTACTGAAAGGGTTGTTTCTAGGTCAATTTCTTAGATAATGAGCTAATGTTGACAAGAAGTGACCCATCGTAGGAGGGCCTTAATGTATCCCACATCTACAACATGAAGCAAATGATTTTCTAGAGGTGAAAATGATCTGATGATACAAGGTTCAGGAATGGAGGTCATGAAAAACGAAGGGTGAAGATATTGCAGTGGATGAGGCATTAACTGGATGGTGAATTCTCTGAATGACTTCTCTTGAACATATCAGCGACACTGAGATGGATTGGTAGCATTAACCCCAAAAGATGGATGGTATGGAGGACCAATGGTGATATGACAGATGAAAGGAATAACCCAACCCAATTCAATCATGGTGGTGGAGTGAAAGTGTCATGTTCAAGAGCGACCCGCTACCAATAAAGTTCTTCAAGTTTTCTTCCCTTTTTCCCCAGTCATTGTTGACTAGTACCTCTTTATTTTTTGTCAAGCCTGAGGAGGATAACATATTCTTGTTCTATAATTTGCCCTTTGGAAAAACCTGTCGCTATGTTTTAGTGAGCCTGCGACAGTGAAACTCGTTCTTGTCTGGGTGGATAAGTTTATCGCTATTGTTTTAACGATTTTAACAACAAGGATAACTTGATACTTTTCATTTTTAGAGAGTTTGAAAAGGGACGAAAAGGAAACTCCAACAGTCCTTTTTCATAGCATAATCCCTTAAGTCTGAAAAAGTATAAAATAATACGCAAGGGATGACATTTCGATCACTTTAGCGAGCCGAAAAAGACAAGCGCTCGATCTTTTTGTGGGATAATCCCTCAGGTCCAAAAATATTAGAGTGTATAGGAGGGATGGTGCTTCCCCTTACTTTAATGAGCTGGAAAGGCCAATAGCTTGACAATCTTTTCATATTTAACGAGTCTAAAAAGAGTTTAAAGGAGACTCATTTTTGAGGAACGAATGGCGTTTTAGGGTAGCAACTGGTTCCGGGTAAGCTTGGAACTTCTCAAAACATGGTGATGTGAAGAGGTTGGCTAACAGGACCACTCATCATGGCTGTTCCTCAAAAGGTAAACAATCAACTGGAAGTGTATGATCGGCCGAAAGAATGGAGGTGATGGCAGGAACACAACCAATGTTCAAAAGGCTGATAGCAAGGTGATCACAAAGGTTATTTACTGATCTGAATCGGATCCATAAACGACTGACAAAGAACCTTGACTGTATCGGGATGAAACAAATCCTCAAAGAATCCAAAACAGCATCAAAAACACCCTGAACCAGTGTCCATGGCAGCCGACGTGGAATGATGAGGACCTTGGTCAGAGCGCGCTGACTGAGGCCCATGGAGACCGCGCAGGCGGCCAAAGTAGCCCCTAGGAGACCTAGCGCTAATCATGCATTGCACGGAAAACAGGGCTGAAATGGGGGAGCCTTAAGCCCTTGGTCACGTTGGGAGCCGGAGAACCGCGAGTGGAGAAACAAAAAGCGCCAAAGGACAAAGGCGAGACCCGCGCTCTAGAAAATCAGCGGTATTGATTAGGGTGCCCTTGAACGGTAAGAGGTTTTGGAGGAGAGCAGAGCAATCCCAGTCAGCAATCGACACATGGCAGCGGAGGTGAGATAAAAACCTTCGTGATCGCACGCTATTGGTCGAGCAAGTCAACCACACTCGACGTGCGTATGATGTTGGATCTGGAGGAGCCCAGATCAGATGGCTAAGATTGCGCATGATGGAGGAAGCGGAATCGACAGGGGATTAAGCCATGTTCTAAAGGGACTTGAAGTTCGTTTGACCACCATGGCGGAGAAAGAATGCATACACGACGTAACGGAAGAAATGAACCGACGAAGCATGCTGGCACCAGTTAGATGGAGACACATGGCCACTTCTCAAGCATTCATGTTGACGCCGAACAGGGAACTCCAAGCGCAGCTGCAAAAAGAGAATCGACGCAGGCGGGAAAGGAACCGAACAGGCATAGGGATCGAATGGTTAAAGACATGAACAGAGACAGTCGAAAAAAGAGAGGATTTTTGAGAGAAGCCCAAGCAACCAAGAGAGACAGTGAACAGTGCACCCCGAGAGGAGGACTGAACACGGAGAACGGTAAAGTCAAGAAGAGGAGACAAAGGGCCGAGCTGACCACAGGCAGCATTGAGCACCAGAGAGCTTGAAGATTCAAGCCTTCCCATAGAGGAATCTGTTTAGACTGAGCATCACATTGGCTCTTTCCACTGTAGACCAAGGGTCACATAGCTAGTAGGAAGAGAACGAGTCTGTGTACTCCAAGTGGCTTGGGGAATCCAAGAACCACCCTGCGAAGCAAAATCTGCTATCAGGAGAACTCATATTGAGTCCCTATATTGTAATTTCTCTACTGTAAGACACAATAAAACAAGGCCACCACTGAAAGCTGGACCGGAGATGTAGCCCTTGAGAATAGGGTGAACTCCTTATTAAAAACACTTGTGTCTTTGTGTTGCTTACTGTATTTCTCTACAGTCTTTCCACTTATTTTATGTGTAATGGCAATCTGATCGATCTGTTGTTTCAATAACACAGAACACACACACCAGCACATGAGTCTGTAATACCTTTTGTTTAGTAAGTCTTCAACTGAGGTCACTCCTAGGGTGATTATTAGATCAAGTGGTATTAGATCTCTAGGCTGTAAGGTTAGACAAGCTTGTGTTGGTTTAGCTGTGAATGCTCACTAGATCAAATCTCAAATTATGAGAAGGAGAGTTGGTGGAAACTAATCCTGAAATTGGTAGAGTATATTCTGAGAAGACAATGTCAGAAGAAGGTTCTATAGGGCTAGACCCTCAATTCATAGAAATTTTCCTGGCTATAAAGTCTATGGTAGAAGAAATGTATAGGGACTTTAGAAAGCATAAGGATGAAGATTCATCAGGCTCTAAACGAGATAAAGAAGAATATGAATCTCATTCCCATGACCAATCCAAAGGAAAGGGGAAAGAGGAAAGCTTTCCTACACTTCCTAATAGCCCTGTGCATAATAAGAAAGCATCCTTGATTAAACTATATGTTAAATTTGATTTGCCTATATATGATGGAGAGCTAAATGCTAAAAAGTTGGACAATTGGATTAGACAAATTGATGTGTATTGCAGAGTACAAAACATAGACTCAGACAAGAGTAAGATTCAGTTGGAAAGCCTATGCCTAGGAGGCACTGCCTTGGTTTGGTGGGAAGGCAGAACCCAAGCTAATATGAAGAAGCATGGTAAGACCATCTCTGTATGGAGTGAATTTGTTGTTTCCATCAAAAAGCAGTTCTATCCATTGGCCTACATGCAACAAGCCATGATGAGTTGGAAAACTCTTCGGCAATTGAAAGGGCAAAGTGTGCAAGGGTATACTCAAGAATTTAGAAAGAGAGCATTGATATTGGGTATCTCATTAGACTCACCAGAGACTCTTTTGAACTACATTGGTGGTCTACACAGCTACATGAGGCATACCATCCTCATGTTTAATCCCACTAGTATAGATGAAGTATCTGTACAAGCTACTCATCTAAAAGCTAGTGGAAAGAATGGAAATCTAGAAGTTGGGGGACCATCCCAACCCACTGTAAGCAAGAGCAAGGAGAAAATAAAGCAGAAGTGGAAAGCAAGGAAGGCTAACACTGCACAAAAAGGCAAAGCTTCATGCACTCACTGTAAAAAGGAGGGGCATGATGATGGGCATTGTTGGATTCTGCATCCAGAGATGAGACCTAAGAAGTCTGAGGGCAAGAAGAAGAAGACTGTTGCAGCTATTTAGAAATATTTGGGGTCAGACTCGGGAGATGAAACAATCATTGCAGCCACAGGTATAAAAGGTAAGAATTCTGAAGCATCTACTAGTAATTCTGCTCAATCTGTTATGATGAAGAACAAGAGAGAAAAAGGCATGAGCTTTGCCCAATTCGAGTTATTTCCAAAAAATCAAAATATCGATACTTTGTTTGATAGTGGCTCACAGTAAATCTGATTTCTGAAGCATTGTAAAAAAATTGGATTAGCAACTACACCCATAAGAAACCATACCCATAGGTGGTTGAATGATAAAGCACAACTACAAGTGACTAGACAGTGCAACCTCAAGTTTTCTTTTGGGTCAGCATTTGTAGATGAGGTTGAGTTAGATGTAATTCCTTTAGATATATGTGGAATTGTTTTAGGAATTCCCTACTTGTATGATAAAAAAGCTATTTTCTATAGAGCTGAGAACAAGTATCTACTTGTTAAAGATGGAATCAAATACTTTGTAAGGGCTCATAATCTCAAGAATAATTATACTCTCATAAACTCAGGACAGATGAAAAGAATGATAAATTCATGCAAACAGTTCTTACTGATGGCTGTAAAGGAAAAGACACCTGACAAGACAAATATATTTGAGGGTTGTAATGCTGATCAGCAAGCTGACATAGAAAAGATTGTTTCAGAGTATGATGTCTTATTTCAAGAAACTAAAGGTCTGCCACCCAGAAAGGGAATAGTACATGATATTATTTTGCAGCAAGATGTTCCTTTGCCTAACATTTGGATGTACAGGTTGTCTGCTTTAGAGAATGCTGAAATCAAGAAGCAGGTGCAGGAGTTGCTCGAGAAAGGGTTCATCAGGCCTAGCACATCACCATGTGGGTCACCAATCGTTTTGGTGAGAAAGAAAGATGGCTCGTGTAGAATGTGCATTGACTACCGAGCACTGAATAAGATAACAATTAAAAATCGTTATCCCCTTTCTCACATAGATGATCTTTTAGATCAATTGAAGGAAGTTGTTTATTTAACCAAGCTAGATTTGCACAATGGATACCATCAGGTCAAAGTTGCAGAGCAAGATGCATGGAAGACTATTTTCAAAACAAAGCAGGGATTGTATGAGTCGTTGGTTATGCCTTTTGGCTTGACCAACGCTCCTGCTACTTTCACGAGATTAATGAATGAAGCACTTAGACCTTTTCTTGATGATTTTTGTATTATGTATCTGGATGACATTCTGATTTTTAGTAAAACGTGGGAAGAACACTTAAAGCATGTTAAGCAGACGTTAGATGTTTTGAAAAGAGAAAAACTTTATGTTAAAATCTCAAAATGTGAATTTGGCAAAACATCTCTAAATTATTTGGGTCATATAGTAGGGGGTGGTGAATTGAAAATAGATCCCTCTAAAGTGGCAGTCATTGTAAACTGGCCTAAACAGAAGTCTGCTATAGAAGTGAGAAGCTTCTTAGGAGCAGCACAATATTGGAGGAAGTTCATTTCTAATTTTTCCTCAATTGTAGCTCCTTTACATGCTTTGATAGGATTGAACAAGGTGTTTCAGTGGGGAGGCAAACATCATAAAGCCTTCGAAACCTTGAAAGAAAAGATTAGTACAACACTTGTATTAGCACTGCTTGATCTACAAAGACTGTTTGAAATCCAAACTGATGCCAGTGACTATGCCATGGGAGCAGTGTTGATACAGCACGGTAAACCCATATGTTATCATTCTGAGACTTTTAATCCTGCAACAGTTAACTATCCTACATATGATAAAGAATTCTATGCATTAGTTCAGAGTGTGAAAAAGTGGAAACATTACTTAATGGGCAAAGAGATAGTAATACATACTGATCATCAACCACTTCAATATCTACACTCCCAAACTAAGTTGCAGCAATCAAGGCATTACAAATGGATGGGTTTTCTACAACAGTTTCATCTAGTCATCAGATATAAAAAGGGCATACACAACAAGGTTGTAGACATGTTATCTAGACCCATTATAAATGCATCTACCATACTTAAGCATAATTTTGTGCTACATGAAAGCTACATAGAACAATATGCTCGGGATGTGGACTTTAAAGATGCATATGCAACTTTGAGTCAAGGCAAAAAGGTAGAAGAATTGGACTATCATGTGAAGGACCGACTCTTATATCATTGTGGGAAACTCTGCATTCCACAAACAGAGAGAGTAAAGATAATTAGAGAGGCACACGCTTCTCTGATATCAGGTCACTTTGGCGTAAGTAAAATAGTTGCACAGCTGCAAAGATTTTGTTATTGGCCTAAAATGAATGAGATAGTTTCTAGATATGTAAGAGGGTGTACTATGTGTCCTAAAAGCAAGCCCAACAATAGAAAACTAGGCTTGTACACTCCTTTACCAGTTCCTTTTCACCCTTGGGAAAGTGTTTCCATGGATTTTGTTGGAGGACTGCCTAAATCTAGGAAAGGTCATGATTATCTATATGTGGTTGTGGATAGGTTCAGCAAAATGTGTATTTTGATACCTTGTAATAAACAGATTATAGCTAAACAAACTGCAAAATTGTTCTTTGAACATGTATGGATTCATTTTGGATTACCCACTTCCATTGTATCTGATCGGGACACCCGATTTGTGGGGAAGTTTTGGTCAAGTCTGTGGGAACTGATGGACACCCAACTGAAGAAAAGAATAGCTTTTCATCCACAAACCAATGGCCAAACAGAAATAGTTAACAGGACAGTGATCCAATTACTCAGGGGATATTGCAGGAAACATCCTAAGCTTTGGGATGCACATTTGTGTTATGTGCAGCATGCTTACAACAGAGCCAAACACTATTCTATACAAAGATCTCCTTTTGAGACCTGTTTTGGTTTCATACTAAGGACTCCTTTGGATTTTGTCTTTGGTAAAGATACCATGGTTGATGGACATAGTGATGTGGACAAGGCAACTAGGTTCATTGAACAGATCCAGGAGATCCACCAGGCAGTATAGGAACAACTAGAAAAGAGCCAAGCCAAATACAAGGCTAGGCATGACAGGCATCGGATGGAGCATAGTTTTCAAGTTGGAGACTAGGTCTGGCTGTATATCAGCAAGGACAGGATGCAAGGTGAAGGTTAAAAGCTAAATCCTATCAGGTATGGACCTTTTAGGATACTTGAGAAGATTGGTGAAAATTCTTCTCGCCTTGATGTACCAACTTACATGCACATCTACTTAGTCGTAAATGCAAATTGCTTGAGCTTGTTTGAACCTTCAATGATTGAGGATCCTGAAGAGCAAAGTCAATTGCCTTATATTAATGACCTGCTACCTGAATATCTTAATGAATTGCAGGAAGACACAGTCTTCGACAGGAAGGTGAGGATGACGTGCAGAGGAGATGTTGAGTACCTCAGAATTGGACTCAAAGGTTCGAAGCCGAGTAGTGCAAAGTGGATTGAGATTGGACAAGTGAGACAGCAGTATCCTCACTTAGTCGATGCTTGAAAGAAAACTAACTTTTGGTGGTCCAGAATCTTTTTCAATGGGAAGGCCGTGATCTAAATTGGATCCAAAAAATACTGTCAAAGAACCATGACTGTATCAGGTCGGGACAAATCTAAAAGAATTCAGAACCATGATAAAAAACACCCCTGAACTAGTGGCAATGGCAGCCAGCGTGGAACAACAAGGACCTCGATCAAAGCGTGCTGACCGAGGCCCATGGAGACTGCGCAGGAGGTCAAAATAGCCCCTGGGAGCCCCGTATCATGAAAAGGAGGTGGATTTTGATGCACGATTAGCGTGCATCGCTGGGAAAAGAGGGCCAAAGTGGAAAAGCCTGAGCACTCAGACGCATGGCGAACCGGAGGAGCGCGGGCGGAAAAGGAAAAAAGCACCAAATGTACAAAGGCAGGACCCGTGCTATGGAAACCAGCGGTATTGATCAAGGCGCCCTCAAACGGTAAACGATTTTGGATGGAAGCGGAGCGATCCCACTCAACGATCGATGCGTGGCAAGCGGAGGTGAGAGAAAACCACTGTTGATTGCACGCTAATAGTCGAGCAAGTCAACCGCGTGGGACGTGCGTATGGCGTCAGATCTGGAGGCCCCAGATCGGATGGTTGAGATCAAGCCCGATGGAGGAAGCAGAATCGACAAAGGAATACGCTACGATTTGTAAAGATTTGGAATCCATTTGACTGCCACGGTGGAGGAAAGACTTCATCCATGATGAAACTGAAGAAATGAACAGACGAAGCAGGCTGGCGCCGTTTAGAGGAGGACACGTGGCCACTCCCTGAGCGTTCATACTGACGTCGAACAAGGAATTCCAAGCGCAGCTGCAGAAAGTGAATCGATAGAGGCGGATGAGGAACCGAACAGGCATGAGTTCAATTGGCTTCAAAGCCATGAACAGTGAAAAGAAACAAGTCAGTCAAGTCGGAGAACAGTCCGAGAGACGAAGAAAGACCAGAATCCCGAGAGGAGGATGGAATACACAAAGAAAGAAGACAGTAAAGCAAAAGCAGAAAGAGACAAAGGATCGAGCTAACCAGAGGCAGCATCGAGCACCAGAGAGTTTGAGAGATTCAAGCCATACCATAGAGGAATCTGTCCAGACTGAGCATCACATTTGGCTCTTTCCACTATAGACTAGAAGGTCACAGAGCTGGTAGGAAGAAGAAGAGTCTGTGTACTCCAGTGGCTTGCGGAATCCAAGAACCACCCTGCCAAGCAAACTTGCTTCAGGAGAACTCACATTGAGTCCCTGCATTGTAATTCTCTGCTTAAAGACACAATAAAACAAGGCCACCACTGAAAGCTGGACCGGAGACGTAGCCCTCGAGAATAGGGTGAACTCCTTATTAAAATTGTTTGTGTCTTTGTGTTTGCTTACTGTATTTCTCTATTGTCTTTCCATTTTATTGTCTGTGTATTGGAAATCTGATCAATCTATTGCTTCAATAACATAGAACACACACCAGCACATGAGTCTGTAATACCTTTGTTTAATAAATCTTTAACTGATGTCACTCATAGGATGAATATCAAATCACTCCTTTAGGTTGGATCCTGAGAACACTTCAGGGCACAGGGTGGTGTTAGGGCAAGTCAGAGCCTGTGCAAGGTGTAGGAGAATCCTTTCAATTAGAACTAATAAAACCATGGAATTGGAGTGTCCTTCTAGTTGGAGTTGTTAAACTAGTGCATTGGAGTGTCCTTCTAGTTGGAGTTGGTAAACCAAGGCATTGGAGGGTACTTCCGTTTGGAGCTGGTAAATCAAGATGTTGGAGCATCCTTCAGGTTGGAGCCTGTAAACTAGAGGTTGGAACCTCCTTCAGTTGATGTTGTAAATATTGGAAGTTGTAGCTTCCCAATTGATGTAAATTTTGAAGACCTATATCAAGAAGCGTTCGATGGTTTTTCTTCTGGAAGGGTTTCCACCTCAAAAAATATCTTGTGTACTATCTTGATATCGTGCATTGTTGAATAGTGTTGTTTACTATTCATGTGATGTGATGTTGATTTATGTTTGATCTAATGATAATGTGAATTTAAAGCTTTGAAGATTAAAAATTAACTAATTAAAATGAATTATTGATTCACCCTCCTCTCAGTATTTCCAACATGATCTTAGGAACACAAAAATATAATTTCCAGCTTGCTGAAAAATGATATTTACTATTGTTCAATAGCTTGGAAGTGATTTTGTAATGTATATCTAACTTATTCCAGCTCCTCCAGCCCTAAATCAGTGATCTAGGAGTGCTTTAGCACTCATTTGGAGGACTTTAGAGGGAAATTTGTTTATTTTCCCTATAGTTTCTATAGGTTCTACAATCTTCAGTTACAGGTCAACAAACAAATTTTTTCAGTAACCCATCTAACCAGCAACTCAAACTTGAAAATATATTTAGAATTGGTCGGTATATTTTTTTTTTCTACACTACTTTTGAGTATTCACATGCTTTATCTCACATCATTTGGTGTAGAGTTTTGTTGTTTTTAGTTTTCTACCCCATACTTGTACACAAAAATTAGCAAGAAGGTCCCAATTATGTCCTCCACCTCACCTATTGACCCAATTTAAGACAACAATATTACTTGGTTGGGTTGAGGTATTGAGTGGGAATCCTCTCTTGGTGTTTTAGGAGGAAATTGGGCTTAAAGAGAAAGGACTTGGGTCGAGGTGACAATGCGCTCTTACCATGTGTGTGCCCATCTTAGCAAGTTGCATGGACCTTTGTAACCTTGCTAATCAGATTGATAACATGGCCACATGATGAATTTTTAATGGATTCAGAACCCAAAGGATGAGTTTCCAAAACCATACTATCATATCCAACATAAATTTGGATAACCACTTGTTTTTGCATTAATTTTATAAGGGAGTTATCTTCACAATGTAAAATCTTGGTTTAATTTGCATTTATTGCCAAAAGGAAATTGGCATTTGTTTAATGATATATTTCATTCACAAATTATTTCTTTTTCCTTTTTAAAATAGAATCCAATAATTGATGATCTGGATTGGATCCTTATATTATTTTCCATCCATCTCAATTCTTTTGAAATAGAAAAAGTGGAGGAATCAGCTTGTAGGACCATTGTTATTGATGAGGCCATGTTTGGAAAATTGGAGTCTAACACCTTCCAGGACCATTTGAGGCATCAAATGATGATTTGTAGGGATAAAAAAAAAAATTGATTTAGCATAACACATTTTTTTGTACTCTACACATAAATCTCTTTCCAACGGTACAAGAATCACCTCAATCGGAGTTCGTATGCAAATGTTTTGCCACTCAAAAGTTGACCTTCCTGTTTTCACCACCATAATTCGAGAGGATGCCACATCAGCCTTCATTATTCATGTAAAAGGAGCTATCCATGTTATTATGATGAATAATACTCTAGAATATTCCATATTGTAACTCTGGTTAAGAGATGAAGGAGTCAAACTTAACCACTACTAGGCTATCATGTTGTGTCACAACTAGGCCATTAGGAGGAAAATGGGCTCTATTCTTTCTTAGTGCATTTGTTCCATAGAAAAGCAAAAGCAGCTGAGGGGGATAGGAGATAGAGCACACAAAGAGGATTTGTGCACTATAGTAGCCTGTGTTCCATAAGACATACTTATTTGTACTCGCATACATGTTCTATTCAAAGAGAGAGAGAGCATAGTGATCTCGCCTTCCAGTTGGGTTTTCTCCCAAAAGGGTTTCACAGGTTATATCTTGTGTCAAATGTATTTGTGAGTTTTTTTTTTTGTTCTCTATTTTCTTCATAAATTTTAATTCACATGCATATGCAATTAACAATAATCTACATATCCAAAAATATAAAGATAAATAAACCCTAATAATGTGAATTTTAAATTTATATGTAGTTTTATCAAAATTGTGATGACATAATGTCCATTAGAATATCCATGGTGATTTACAGATCATATTGGTATACGAGTAGGATTCTTTGGGTATATTATGGATAGTTTCAAGGGATCCAGATCAACTAAACCAAAATTCATAACACCATAATCATGGTTGATGAATCTCCGAATAACCCTCTTGATCCTACGGAGAAGAGGTTTTTGCAGTTAGAAGAACAAGTTGTGTATATGTCGTAATTTGAATATCCTCATGTCATCATTGAATAATAATATGAGGATACTCTGGGAAGATGGGATTTCTAATGCAAAGGATAAATCAGAGGGGAGATTAAGAGATCAGGAAGAAACGAAAAACTAGTTGAAGAAAGGACTTTGGAGATATCAACCTAGTTCGAGTGCCATGAATCATTCACGGTACCTATTCAAATGGAAGAAAAGATTGATATCAAGTTGTATCAAAGTGAGATCAACACTCTAAAGCTAAATAATTAGTTTCAATAATTAGAAGTGTATTTCAATGTCCATCATATTGAGGAAAACAAAATATTTTATTTGCATGGCTAAAATTAGAGGGTCGTGCCTTAACCTTGTGGGAAATCCACACAGAGACCTTGAGGTTGGAGGGAGATCCTCTAGTGGCTAAGTGGGAGGACTTTAAAACCCTCATAAAGTCACAATTTTACCCTATTATGTATGTAGAGGACTATTGGATCTGGTGGCACTACTTCATGTAGAAGTAGGGGCAGAATGTACATTGGAATACACCACATAATTTAGAAACATGGTCATAATGTTGGGTATCTCCCCAAGGAACCTAGTTGTACTCCTCAAGTATCTAGGAGGTCTACGCATCCATTTGCGAAAGCAAGTGAAGTTGTTCAATCTCTGATCATTGGACGAGGCTTGTGTACAAGCATAGTACCTAGAAAACATAAGGTTAAAGAAAGGGAAATTAAGTGGATTAAAGCATAAGGACCAATGAGACACTTCTAAGGAAAAAGAATAAATTGAAAGGGGGAAGATAAAAACACAAAAACCACTAGACACTAATGCAAGGTTCCCAATAACCACTGTAACCACCATAACATTGACAATCATACAAAGGAGAAGTGTTGGAAGTTGCATCTAGATATTAACCCAAAGAACAAAAAGAAACGCAATAAAAAAATAATCTCGTGGCCATTGATTCAAGCAACTAGGTTGAAAGCAACTTGGACGTGGATGAGAATATCGTTTGTACGTAAGTGCAAAAGGAGGTGAATTTAAGTAGCATTCAACAACAATAAGAAAAAGAAATGACCAAACTCTTCCATATAAAGATACAGGTCAAGAAGATAATGATTGGTACTCTATTTGACTCAAGACTGTAGGAATATCTCATTGCAGAAAATATGGACAATGAATTTGGATTGAAAATTCGTGATCATCCAAGCTCATATCCATTGGGATGGGTAAATAAGGATGTAGAGCCAAAGGTAAAAAAATAGTGCAAAATTAGATTTGCCATCAGTGTTGATTTTATTGATGAAGTAGAACTAGATGTAGTTCCCCTTGATGTATGTGGAGTCATGTTTGGAAGTCCCTATATGAACATGTTGGATGCAATCTTCATGTAAAGAGCCAACTAGTATCAACTCATCAAAGATGGGAAATCATCCACTATTAACACGTACAAAGGCAAGTCAAAAATTTTGTTGGTAAGTGTCAACCAAGCCAAGAAGTTGACCAGTTCCAACGAGAAGTACAATTACTATTTTTAAGAGAAAAACAATCTATAGAAGAGTCAATAAGAGGCAAGGCATCCTTGGAGGGGTGTACTAAGAAACATAAACAAAAATTGGAAGAGTTATTATAGGCATACAGGGATGCTTTCCGAGAACATAAAGGGTTACCACCCTAGAGGAAAATGGAGCACAAGATCCAACTACTATTGGACTCCTCGTTACCAAACATTGGGTTGTATTGATGGTTTGTTGTAGAAGTAAGTGAGGTGAAGAAATAGTTGCAACAACTACTGGAATAAGGTGTCATTCAACTGAGTACATCACCATGTGGCTCACCCATCATCATTGTACCAAAGAAGGATGGGACTTGGCAGATGTATATTGATGACATGGAATTGAACAAAATCATGCTCAAGAATAGGTAGCCCCTTCCTAGAATAGATGAGTTATTGGATCAATTGCAGCAAGCTAAATACTTCACCAAAATGGAACTAAAGTCTAGATATCACTAGGTTCGATTCAAAGAAGAAGATACCTGGAAGACGACCTTCAAGAACAAGCAAGGTTTGCATGAGTGATTAGTCATGCCATTCAGCCTATACAATGCACCAACTACATTTATGATGTTAATGAATGATATATTGTACCATTTTGTAGATTCATTTGTTATTTTCTATTTGAATGATATATTAGTATACAGTGCTACCTGGGAAGAGCACATCTCACATTTGATGTAGGTGTTGGAGACATTAAAGAAGCACCAACTGCTAGCAAATCTCAAGTAGTGTGATTTTCCACAATAACCTTTGGTGTATTTGGCGTATGTGATAGGTGGAGGAGAGTTGAATATGGATCCTGTTAAGATGGAGGTCATCATGAAATCTCTAGTGCCTACTAATGTTTCTGAAGATAGGATTTTCATTGGGGAAAGACAAAGCCTAAGGAAATTCATAGCCTTGTTTTTAGTTGTAGTAGTACCACTCCACATCATAACAACAAGTGGCAAGGGTTTCTAGTGGGGAAGGGTCAACAGAGGGATTTTGAGGAGTTAAAGAAGAAGATCAGTCAAGCACTAGTTCTTACATTCCCAAAATTGCAGCAACCCTTCAAAGTGAGGATAGATGGGAGTGGGTATATTATGGGAGTAGTCTTGATGCAGGGAGGAAGGCCTATATGCTAGCATTATGAACTATTTCATGGGTCGGTTCTTAGATGCCCTATATACAACAAGTATCTTTATGCCCTAGTGAAAGTTATGAATAAGTAGAAGCACTATCTAATGGGAAAGGAGACATTAATCCACATAGATAACCATCCATTACAACACATGCAAGCCTAGAGTAAGTTACAATAGACCAAAAATTACAAGTTGATGGGGTTTCTACAATAGTTTCATTTAGTGATCGAGTACAAGAAGGGAAACACAAACAAGTTAGTCAACATGCTTTCAAGGCCACCCACATCGAATATCACAGATTTGAAAACTCTGATGCACATGGAGCCATTCACCCATCATGCATGCAATGAGGCATATTTAGAGGACGAGGACTTCAAGGAGGTGTTTCAACAGTTGCATAGCCAGAGTCATGCACACGATGGTGACAACATTGGTGACTAACATCTCCATGACATGTTACTCTATAGGTTTGATAGGTTATATGTTCCTAAAGGTGAGTGATTGAAATTGATCAAAGAGGCACACACCTATTAAGAATGTATTTTAGGTTAATCACATCATTGGATTTGAGTCAAATCCAATGATGTGATTAATTCAAAATACATTATGAATAGCGATATGGATCACAGAAGTTTGAAATCAATAAGGCACACACTTCCAAGGTTGCAGGGCACTTTGGTGTAGGGAAGATAGTTGCCAACTTGCAGAGGCATGTGTATTGGTCTAAGATGCAGGAATAGGTAGCTAGGTTCATTAGAGAATGCATGATTTGTTGTACCAGCAAGCCTAATAATAGGAAACATGATCTATATCATACCTTACATCCACTCACTCATCCATCGTAAAGCATTTCCATGGACTTTGTGGGAGTTTTACCAACAACCAGGAAGCAACATGACTACCTATTACAGATCCATTTGGGCACATCACTCCCATCATTTAGATCAATACCATTAGGGCTCATCAAACCCTAGTTCAGTTGCTACACTCCCTAGACAAGTCATCACTTTGAATTCCTCCTTCCCTGAGAGTTTCTTGGCCTGAAGCCCTCCAGAATTGCCTCCTTGAGGGACCAGTTCAGCCTTGGTCAGGGGTAAGTTCACTTCAGTGCAGGTAGGCCCATGTCAGGGTGCTTTCCAAAGCACTTAGGTCCAATTTGACCTGTGCTAGGTGAGTTTGAGTGAAATCATCATAGGGTTATGAGAATATTCTTATCTTCTGGAGCCATCTAGAAGATTCCCACACTTATCATCTCGTATGAGCTTGAAATTGGATAGGGAATGAGTTAAGTAACCTCCTATCCTCTCATCCCTTCCTCCATGGAAACTAACTCTAGGTTTGGAAGGCCATTCAATACGCTCATTTATGACCAAACCTCCTCCATTTTCCTATAAATTGAGCACTCATCTAAGTGATCATGGGCTGGACTTTCAAAATTTGTAAGGAGATACTATTGGTGTGAGGATTGAGATTGTAAGCAAGTATTGTTATGCTGCCGGAGTGTTGTGCTATTGATGTGATGTTGGTGTGGAACCCAATCTGGAAGAGTGGCAATGGAAAGGACTTCATGGTTGTAACTCTTCCTTCTACTTAATAAAGTTGTTTACACATTTTTCCATATGCTTATCTTGATATATTATGTTTATATGTGTGAATGTATCTGATTCCATTTACTTATATTCGATAGATCTCTTGCTTTGATTGGTTCTCTATCTTATGTTTATGCTTGCAGGTACTTTTTGAGCGAGTTAAGTTCGAAGAGGAGCGACGGGAGCCATACAAAGGAGACAAAAGGAAAGCGAAAGAACAAGTAGGTTCTTTGTTTCCCTTGTCTTATTTATTGTCTATAGAAAAAGGATAAGCGCTTTAAATTTGTTGTTCTAGGTATATTTTCCTACCTAGGGAGTTAATATTTATCTGTAGATGCAAAATTCCTCATAAAAAATTGGTGACTCCACCAGGGAATGAGTTTAGTTATGTTATTTTGATTAAAATAAAATTAATTGACCATGGATAACATCCTCCACGGTCACTCCTTAGTTGATCTTAGGTTGAACATATGGCAACAACTTCGGAGTGCACCAATCAAGGAATTCTTTTGATGGTAATCCTAGTCTTTTTCCTCCTTTCGGAAATATTGGTGCTCCTTATATGGCTACATTGTCCCTTTCAGGATAAGTAGAAGAAGAAGAAGAAAGGGAAATTGAAGAAGAAGAAGAAAATTCAGCAGGGGCCAACCAAGCAACCATTGCTTTGAATGCAACTTCGGATGAGAAACCACCCGTTAAGCCTCATAAAGTTCGACATCCATGCAACTTTGTATGGGAGACCATATTCTTCGAAATTGTTACGATATTCCTCAGATCTTAGAAGAATGGTCTTCTCGTTCACATCATCCTATGTCATCAACTTTTGGAAATCATGCTGGTGACACACCATCAACTAGTGGTAGTAAAGTTCATGGAAAAAGGGTAAAGTTAATTTTCCCTGTAGGTTATGTGAAGGGAATCATCCCATTCACCTTTGTCCCTATCTGGATGAAGCCAAAAAAGTGTTGGATAACCGTCCTGATTCTCCGCAGCGACTTCCATCTGGTTACAGGAGACTCTCCCTTAATCCTTCACTAGTTGATAAATTGACTAACCCAAATTAACCGTCGATAAAACCCACTCTCTCTGAATGTGAATCCCTTGAGTCTATACTTGACCAATCACAGGTCGAGGAAACAGTTGACCTGATTTCACCTTTAGTTAATCGTACCTTTCCTGTAGAGAGAGAGTGTGATACCACGCATGCTCTTTTCATTTCTTCATATTCCAATGAGCTTGAAGGCAACCCTCCTGTTCCATCAAAATAGGAGGAAAATCCTCCCATTCTCGTAACTCAAGGGGGTAATTCTCTTATTCCTACGGTACCTCCTCCAAGTAGTCTGGCCACTTCCTTTGATTGGAATCAACTGGTAGGATGTTTTCTTCCTTCTTATGTGCCTTTCTAGATCATAGTACAGGTTTGCAATATGATTGTACCTAGCACTATTATAGATGAAGGTGCATCAGTGAGTATCCTTTCCTCCACTGCTTGGAAAGCACTCGATTCACCGCCACTTGTGCTTGTTACCCAAAATCTGTTGGCTTTTAACAGAGGAACCAGTCAACCATTAGGGATCCTTCCTCAGTTGCCTATTACTTTGGGATGAAAAATTGTTTATCTCAATGTGATGGTAGTCCCGAGCCCTTTAGTTTACAATTTACTCCTTGGGCGCGCTATGTATATGACATGGGAGTTATTGTTTCAACACTCTTTCAAGCGATGTGTTTCCCGCATGAAGGCAGAATTGTCACCGTTGACCAGCTTTCATTTCCCAGTACAAATATGGTTTCCAGTCAACCATCTTCCCTAAATGGTTCTTTTGTACCAATGGTATCTCTCCTTCCAAAGCATTGTTCTCCCATCAGATGAGAACCTCTTAGAAGTCATGACCTCCTATGGGTTGTGAACAAGGAATTCGAGGATATTTCTTTTACTGTGTCAACCTCATTAAAAAATGAAACAGGTCCCTGAGGATAGTTCCTAGTCTTGTGTCAACCTTGTTAAAAAAATGAAACAAGGAATACGAGGGTAGTTCATTGTCTTGTGTCAACCTCATTAAAAATGAAACAAGGAATAGGAGGATATTTCCTTGTCTTGTGTCAACCTCATTAAAAAATGAAACAAGGAATCTAAGCAGAGTTCCTTGTCTTATGTCAAGCTCATTAAAAAAATGAAACAAGGTCCCCTAGAGAAAGTTCCAATTCGAGTCTTTGATTAGATCTTGTAAAATCCCAATCGAGTCTTTCACTTGATCTTGTAAATGAACCTTAATTCCATCCACCTGATAGCCACGAGTAGTCTACTAAGGTGAATGCAATGAAGCTTGGGGGGCATGCACCTAGAATTGAGTCATCATGCTAGGGGCATGTAAACCAATCTCAAACATAGTCTTTTTTTTTGTTTCCATCTTTGTTATAGACATATTTGGGCACTGAAACCACAATCATATATGTCAATAAACCAAGGGCTCTTTAACCCTTAAAAGTTTTGTTTCATACCCTAAAAGATTATGGTCAACTATTACATCATTTCCCAGAGGTTCCACCTGAAAAACCACTCAAAACTGGCCAAAACTAGACCATACTGACTGCTCCGGTCAAGGTGCGATGCATACTAAATCCTACACTAGCCAGGTGCGATGCATACTGAAAGAGCCTTCTGTGGGGTGCGATGAGCGAGAATGGACAAATGTCTGAGCCAGTTTGCTAAGTGGATGCTCATGGAATCTTCTAGAAACTTCCTCTATGACACTTGCCTCTTTGAATTCGCCCAGGGATGAGTAAGAGATCCAAGAAATATCCAAGTGGACATAAGAACTACAAGTGGAATTACACTATCAAAAACCCACAGCTGACTCACACCTCTACAAATATCTATAAATGGATCCCTCATCTGAGAGATCTGGAGGCTGGAATTTTGTAATTTGTAAAAAGTGTTGTTAGTTTGTCTTTGAGAAGGAGCATTGTATTGTTGGGCGATCTTGCTTTTCATGAGATGAAGAGGGCTTTGTTGCTGGATCAGACAGATGGGTTGTAATCCTCTCTTCTACTATTAATAAAGTTCTTTGAGTTTTCCTCCATATAATCGTGTATTTGTGAATCTTGTTATTTGTGAATGTAATTGTATGGTCAATGTATTCCTGATTCTACATTGTTTATGGTATTATAGATCGAGATGCTTTGATGGTGTTTTGTTACTTTGTCTCTACGGGTATACTCTGAAGCGGGAAAAGTAGGAGAAGAGTTGCAAGTTCCATCAAGGGAGAGAGAAATCTAACAAGGAGTCAAGCACAAAATCTAGGTTGGCCTTCTTTGCTTCTCTCTTATCTATCATACGTAAAGGAAATTGCAAATTGCTTTGATTGTTTGTTTCTAAGATAGCTACCCATCTTAGTGGGACTAGCAGATAAAAAAGACACTAGTTTTCCGGAAACAAAATGGCGACTCCGCTGGGGATCGAATAGTTTGTTTGTTTGTTATTGTTGTTTCATTTATAAACTACAAACGGAGCCTGAAGTTAGCCAGATAGCCTTCGAACTACTTTCTTTATGCAACTGCAAAGTAGATGAATGCCGCTTTAGTCAATCTTCAGGTTGGTTTATGAACTGAACATCTGACTTACAAGCATCCTAAATGCCCTTGTGGTTGCTCAATAACCTCCTAATATTATACCCCTGCACTTTGTTTTTATTGTCCATCATAGCTCAGCTTAAATCACTGAACTTAGCTGCAAATTTTGAGCAAAAATCCAACTCAGTTTCGCTCCCTAACCCATCACATTGTTTGTAACTGGCAGCCTGTATGCATCGCACCTCTCGTGTGTTGCAAGTGAGATGCATCCCTGTTTCCCTGAAGGACAGGTGCGATGACTGAGTGATATTGTTTCTCTCTTTGAAATTTGTTTCTTCCTCCTTGTTTTCAGCTCTATTCAGTTGTTTTGTTGCTTATAATCTGTATCTCATTGCTGAAGTCTCTTTATTTTACATTGTTCAGCCTCCATTGATAGGGATTTGTAAATGTTTTTATGTATTTGTCTATCATTTACAATCCTTCTTTGTCAAAAGTAGCTTAATCGAACTGTCGTTTTTTATGCAAAGAAGTGTCGTAACTGTCATTTTGAGTCAAAAAGAAGAGTGTCATAAAGTCTTCCTCTTCTAGATAGTCGATTGTACTTTTTCCATTGTATTTGATTTCAATTGTTAATATTTAAAGTGTCGAAAGCAGTTTTCTATTCGAAATCGAAAAGTGTCGTTTTAGTCTTCCTTTCATTTTGAAAAAAAAATTGTTGAAGTGTCGCTTCGAAGAAAATAGTTCAGATATGTACTTAGTTTTCCTTTTTGGCATTCTCACATTAAGGAAACGAAAAACAAATACATCCATTTCCATTTTCATTCATACTGCATGCAGAAAATGATTTAGGAAAAGTGCATTTAGCGTGCGCTCTCTTCTCTCTGTTGAAAGAATCGTTATCTTCTTTCCTTAGTAGCTAAGATTTTCATTGCTAAAAGAAAATAAACGACTGTTTATCATTTTAGATTGCATATTTAGGAATTTTACATCTACATCACGCGGTGAACCTTGAAAGGAAAAATTCTAAGCAAGATCAACTCTAAAAAAAATCTCAGTGAACTTAACAACGCTTTGGAACCTAACACAACACATCTAGAGGTCTAGGATAGAGACGTGTTCCAGCGTCATAAAACCTGGTAACTATCATTTTCATCGAAGGTTGGGTGATTCCTCCTCTTTGATACGACAAGTGCTAGTACGAACTTGTGCTCCCCGTACTATTGAGTATATATTGGGAGACCACAATAGGTTGATATCCTTTATCCATAGGAAGCTGTGTTTGCTACCCTATCGATCTCAATGTACTGAACACAGCATTCGAGAATATTGACTGACGTACATAAGTCCTTGGTAATTTCTCTTTAATTTACCACCAAGGTGTATTTTGCAGTTTTGAGATTGGTTTGGTAATCCCTCTGTCTAGATTTCCAGAGTAGTCACTTTCATTCCTTTTTGACTCCTTAAAAGAAAAGGTCCATCTGAGCAGTTGTCACTTCAGGCTCATTAAAAATCGAAGGCGACTAGAGTCATCTTTAGCTTTTTCTTGACTTTTAAAAAATGAAAAAGCAAAGTTGTGTCAAAGCATCATCAAAATTTATTTAATTCGGAATAACATCCCTATTCCTTCGTTGATATTACGTTGAGGTAATGGAGTCCACCAATCAAGGAATCCCTCTTGGGGGGAATCCTAGTCCTTTCTCTTCTTGGGGAGATATTGGTGCTCCATATATGGCCACATTGTCCCCTCCAGGAATCACAATTGGCCTACCAGTATGGCTATTCTCAACCTTTGTTGTTCAAAATACTGTGATTCCTCAGCAATCGAATCAGTAACCAGATGATACTGAAGTTGTCCCTTCGCCTTCTACTTCGTTTGTTTCTCCCTCCCCTTCTTACTCTTCACTTGGTGAAACTAGTGATACTAAAAACCAAGTGGCTGAGAAGAAGAAGAAAGGGAAGGAGAAAAAGAAGAAAGGGAAGGAGAAGAAGAAGAATAAGTCAGCTAAGCAGGGGGGCAACCATGAATCATCTAGTGAAAATCAACACACCAAACTTTACAAGCACAGATCTCCATGTATAATTTGCAAGGGAGACCACCTTCATCGAGATTGTCCTTGCATTCCGCTGATCTTGAGAGAATGGTCTCCCTCTTCACACCATACAGTGTCATCAACCTCTGGTGACCATGTTGACAGCACACCATCAACTAGTGAAAATGAAGTCAACGAACAGAAAGGAAAGGTCAAATTTCCATGTAGGTTATGTGAGGGTGATCATGTTCTTCACTATTGTCCTTTTATGGATGAAGCCAAAAGTGTCTTGGATAACCGTCCTGCTTCGCCGCAGCGACTCCCACCTAGATACAAGAAACTATTACCAAGTCCATCGCCAGTTGAAAACCTGACTCATGTAACTCAATCATCGGTTGAAGTGACTATCGTTGAAAGTAAACCTTCTGAGTCCATACTGGACCAAAGTCAACAAGTCGAGACGGCAGTCGACCCAATCTTTCCTTCAGAAGGTCCACCTTCAGATGATACAATTTCCAAAGAGAATGAGAACAATATTGTCCAAATTCTTTTTGTTAATACAGAGTCTGATGAACCTGGGGACAATCCACCCATTCATTTACAACAGGAGGAAAATCCCCCAGTTCAAACGATTCATCTAGTTGTTTATCCGGTACCCCCTCCAAGCAATCTAGTCGTTTCCTTCGATTGGAATCAATTAGCGAGACGTCACCTTCCATCTAATGTACCATTCCAAATCATAGTACAAGTTTACAAAATGATCGTGTCTGGAACTATCATAGATGAAGGGGCTTTAGTGAGTATCCTTTCCTCAACTGCCTGGAAAGCGCTTGGTTCGCCATCGCTTCTGCTTGAGACACAAAATTTGTCAGGCTTTAATAAAGGAACCAGTCGACCGTTAGGGATCCTTCCAAAGTTGCCAATAACTTTGAAAAGGAAAATCATTCACCTGAACGTGATGGTAGTCCAAGAGCCATTAGATTACAATCTACTCCTTGGGCGTGACTATGTTTATAGCATGGAAGCTATTGTTTCCACACTCTTTCGAGTAATGTGTTTCCTGCATAAAGGCGGAATGGTACAGCTTATCGATCAGCTTTCCTTTCCAGGTTCAAACATAGCTACAAGTCAAACATCATCCCTAAATGGTCTCTTTGCATTAAGAATGTCTCTTCAACCTTCATTTCATCCACATAATTACCGCGAGTAGTCCGATGAATGTAACGAAGCTTAGGGGGCATGCACCCTGGTCTGATTCAGTAGGCAAACCCAGCTAAAAAGATAGATTTCCTTGTAGGTTATATGATTGGTCTGAAACACCATTTCCTTGTAGGTTATGGGATCGGTCTGAAATAGTTATTTCCTCGTAGGTTATGTGATTGGAAGCTCACACCATTCACCTTTGTCTATTTCGATGGGCAGAGCCAAGCAAGTGTTTTTTGTCTAACCACTGATAGAAACAATCATGCCTAACCGCGGGGATTTCCATACAATGACCTAGAAACTCTCCTTTTCTCAATACCTGGGGGCATGCAAACGTTTTTATGCAAGTGAAAAGCGACCAATTTCGTTTTTTAGATTTTTAGCATTTTTAGCTTTTTAGCTTTTTAGTTTCTATTTCTTAGGTTAGGTGATTGGTCTAACCCCCATTCACCTTTACTTGCGGCGCGCGGATGAAGCAAAGGAAGTGTTTTGTCTAGACGAAAGACAAAACTATCCTACCTAACCTTAGCAGTCCTTAGCTTTTAGTGTAGTTAGCTTTGTAGTTTGGTCGTTTTTAGCCTACATAAAAAGGCAATGAGCACATGTTATCGTAGAGTTAAAGCTCAGTAAAAAATAAACATACCAATGAGAGGCATCTTTAAACGACTAGTATGAGAAATGTTTCCGCAAGGTTCAAACTCGCTAAAAAATAAACCCGCCACTGAGCACATGTTAACGCAAGGTTCAAGCTCATTAAGAAATAAACCTGCCTTCAGTAAATGACCTCCGTGATTGCATTGCTATCAACCTTTGAAGCCTTGGTTGTGTTCCTACCATCACCTCCATTTTTTTGGCCGATCATACGCTTCCACTTGATTGTTTACCCTTTTGAGGAACAGCTGTGACGAGTGATTCTATTAGCCACCCTCTTCACACTGCCATGTTTTGAGAAGTTCCAAACTTACCTAGAACCAGCTGCTACCCGAAAACATCACTCGTTCCACAAAAAACGAGTTTCTTTTAAGCTCTTTTTAGACTCGTTAAATATGAAAAGATTGCTGAGTTAATGGCCTTTCCAGCTCATTAAAGTAAGGGGAAGTGCCATCCCTCCTCCACATTTTAATCTTTTTGGACCTGAGGTATCATCCCACAAAAATATCTAGCGCTTGTCTTTTTCGGCTCGCTAAAGCGATCGAAAAGTCATCCCTTTTGTATTATTTTATACTTTTTCGGACTTAAGGGATTATGCTATGAAAAAGGACTGCTGGAGTTTCCTTTTTGTCCATTTTCAAACTCTCTAAAAATTAAAAGGACTGATTTATCCTTGTTGTTAAACTCATTAAAACAATAGCGACAAACTTGTCCACCTAGACAAGAACGAGTTTCACTGTCGCTAGGCTCGCTAAAACATATCGACAGGTTTAACCAAAGGGCAAATTATAGAACAAGCATATGTTATACTCCTCGAGCTTGACAAAAATAAATAGGTACTGGTCAGCAATGACAGGGGAAAAAGGGAAGAAAACTTGAAGAACTTCATTGGTAGCAGGTCGCTCTTGAACATGACACTTTCACTCCATCACCATGATTGAGTCGGGTTGGGTTATTCCGTTCACTGGTCATATCACCATTGGTCCTCCACACCATCCATCTTTTGGGGTTAACGCTACCAATCCATCTCAGTGTTGCCGACATGTTCAAGAGAATTCATTCAGAGAGTTCACCACCCAGCTAATGCCTCATTCACTGCAATACCTTCACCCTCCATTTTTCATTACCGCCATTCCTGAACCTTGTATCTTCAGATCATTTTCACCTCTAGAAAATCATTTGCTTCATTTCGTGTCATAGATGTGGGATGAATTAAGGCCCTCCTACGATGTGTCACTTCTTGTCGACATCAGCTCATTATCCAAGAAGATGAATTAGGAACAACCCTTTCAGTACTTTGAAGCTTGCATGCCTTAATGGCAAGTTTCTCACTTCCGGCAACAGGTTTACATCAATGGCCTTCGACCGAAATATTTTACGTGGTGTTCGACGTCAGATCATATATTCACACCACGTGAATTGTACTGTAGTACCTTGAGGGTCATTATCATTATTGGTGATCCCTCTTGTGCCTGTTAACATCTCACATCATTAGCTGGAAATCAGGCGATGTCTTTCCATGTTCGACTTCAGAACATCTTTTCACATGGATCGACTTGTACATCGGGCGAAGATTGAACAAGTTTGAAGACCTCGAATCTAGTTTCATCCATATGGGCTGCGATATATCCAGAAATATAAAGACATCAAATGTACACTAAAGCTGCACAAATGATCATCCAAACTAAGGGATTATGACTCTACATACAAAGAATCACCAGTCTGCAACAGCAGACGATTATCTGTCCTATGTACATGAAAATGAATTTATAAAGCTGAGCATGGGAATGCCCGCCTCAGCTAGATCATGAAAATAAAATGATGATGATGTATTGTATCGTATTTTATACACGTCACCTTCCAGTTTGAATACCTTGGACCTTCATGATAAAGCATTTCACCCGACATCAGAACATTTGCGACCTCATGCTTTAGGGGGCAACTATTATAGACATATTTGGGCACTGCAACCTCAATCATATATGTCAATAAACCAATGGCTCTTTAACCCCTAAAAGTGTTGTTTCATGCCCTAAAAGATCATGGTCCACTGATTACATCATTTCCCAAAAGTTCCTTCTGAAAAACCACTCAGAACTGGCCAAAACTGGACCATACTGACTGCTCCTTGGTCAAGGTGCGATGCATACTAACTCCTACACTAACCAAGTGCGATGCATACTGAAAGAGCCTTCTATGGGGTGCGATGAGCGAGAATGGACAAATGTCTGAGGCAGTTTGCTAAGTGGATGCTCATGGAATCTTCTAGAAACTTCCTCTATGACACTTGCCTCTCTGAATTCGCCCAGGGATGAGTAAGAGATCCAAGAAATCTCCAAGTGGAACTAAGAAATACAAGTGGAATGACACTAATCAAAAACCCAGAGCTAACTTACACCTCTGCAAATATCTATAAATGGATCCCTCATTTGAGAGATCTGGAGGCTGGAATTTTGTAATTTGTAAAGAAGTGTTGTTAGTTTGTCT
>APFE030582193.1:187546-195046 GCA_000404065.3 Pinus taeda
TATTAGCCAGCCTCTTCACTTAAACCAACATGTTTTGAGAAGTTCCAACATCACCGGAACCAGTTGTTGTCCTAGACACCACCCGTTCCTCAAAGTGGAGTTCTCTTTAAGCTCTTTTTAGACTCTCAAAATATGAAAAGATTACCAAGTGCTTGTCCTTTTCAGCTCGTTGACAGATTGGAAATGGCATCTACTCAGTCTAAGTTTAACCCTTTTTCGGGCTTAGATAGATTATATATGAAAAAGGAATACGTTGACCGAACATGGTCAATAGGTTCTATCTTGTGTTGTTTTACGCTTTTTTAGACTTGAGAAACAAATATACGAAAAATAACTTGTGGAGTTTTCTTTTTGTCCCTTTTCAAACTCTCTAAACATGAAAAGTATCGAGTTATATTGTCGTTAGAATCATTAAAACATCAATAGTGACAAACTTGTCCATCATGACAAGACCAAGTTTCACCTTCGCTAGACTCGTTAAAACATCACATAGTGATGGATTCACCCGAAGGGTGGAATTATACAACAAGCATATGTTATCCTCCTCAAGCTCGATAAAAAATAAAGAGGTTCTGGTTAGCAATCACTGGGGAAAAAGGAAAAGGGGTAAACCACTTTATCGCAGCAAGTCACTCTTGAACATGACAATTTCACTTCATCATTGTGACTACATGGGTTGGATTATCTGCTTGATGGTCATCATACCTTGGTCTATCATACCATCCATTACTTTTGTTTTGGGTCAATGCTGCCAATCCATTCAGTGTCGCCGACATGTTCAAGAGAAGTCACTCAGTTAAAATTCATCCTTTGCAATACTCATAAACCTTCATTTTCATGACCACCATTCATGAACCTTGTGTCGTCAATCAAATTCCATCTCCAAAATCATTACACTCATTTTGTGTCGTTGATGTGGGATACATCAAGGCCCTCCTGCGATGAGTCGCTTCTTGTCAGCATCAGCACATTATCCAAGAAGTTGACTTAGAAACACCCCTTCAGTGCCTTGAGACATGCATACATCAATGGCAAGTTTCTCACTTTCGGTGATAGGTTGACATCACTGGCCTTCGACCAAAAGACTTTGTATGGTGTTTGAAATCAAAACATCCATTCACACCATGTAGAATGTACTGCAGTACCTTTAGGATCATTATCATTATTGGTGATTTCTCTCGTGTCTGTTAACAGCTTACATCATTGGCTAGTAATCAGACGGTGTCTTCCCATGTTCAACTTCAGATCACATATTCACATGGTTAGACTCATACTTGAGCGAATGATTGAACAAGATAGAAGACCCCAAATCTAGTTTCATCCATCTGGGCTACGATTTCAAGAAAGTACCAAATCATCCGTACAATGGCTTTACATTGATGTCATCCTATCATGGGTCTATACCTGTAGATGACTATCTATGTACTTGTAATGAAAGTTTATATGTTGAGCATGGGTATGCCTTCCCTCAGAAATTCATGAGAAAAAATCAAAATACCATGATATTATGTATGTAATCGATGCAGGTCACCATCCGCTTCGGACCCTCCTCATCACATCGTAAAGCATATCACTCGACGTTATTGTTTTTGACTTCATGCTTTAGGGGGCAGCTGTTATAGATCCATTTGGGAACATCACTCCCATCATTCAGATAAGTACCATTAGGTCTCATCAAAACCTAATTCAATTGCTACATGCCCTAGACAAGTCATCACTTTGAATGCCTCCTTCCCTGAGAGTTTCTTGACCTGAAGCCCTCCAGAATTTCCTCCTTGAGGGACCAATGCAGCCTTGGTCAGGGGTAAGTGCACTTCAATGCAGGTAGGCCCATGTCAGGGTGCTTTCCAAAACACTTAGGTCCACTTTGACCTGCGTTTGGCAAGTTTGAGCGAAATCATCATAGGGTTCTGAGAATATTCTTATCTTCTGGAGCCATCTAGAAGATTCCCACACTTATCATCTCCTATGAGCTTGAAATTGGACAGAGAATTATTTAAGTAACCTCCTATCCTCTCATCCCTTCCTCCATGGAAACTAACTCTAAGTTTGGAAGGCCATTCAATACCCTCATTTATGACTAAACCTCCTCCATTTTCCTATAAATTGAGCACTCATCGAAGTGATCATGGGCTGGACTTTGAGAATTTGTAAGGAGATACTATTGGTGTGAGGATTGAGATTGTAAGCAAGTATTATTATGCTACCGGAGTGTTTTGCTATTGATGTGATGTTGGTTGGAACCCAAGCTGGAAGAGTGACAATGGATCAGACTTCATGGTTGTAATTCTTCCTTCTACCTAATAAAGTTGTTTACACCTTTTTCCATATGCTTATCTTGATATATGATGTTTTTATGTGTGAATGTATCTGATTCCATTTACTTATAGTCTATAGATCTATTTCTTTGATTGGTTCTTTGTCTTCTGTTTATGCTTGCAGTTACTTTTTGAGCAAGTTAAGTTCGAAGAGGAACGACGGGAGCCATACAAAGGAGACAAAAGGAAAGTGAAAGAACAAGTAGGTCATGTGTTTCCCTTGTCTTATTTATCGTCTATAGAAAAAGGATAAGTACTTTAAATCTGTTGTTCTAGGTATAACTACCTACCTAGGGAATTAGTATATATCCGTAGATGAAAAATTCCTCATAACAATACCTGTCCATGGTAGTTGACAGGTTCAACAAGATGTGTGTTTTCATGCCTAGTAAAAATAACATCACCAGACAAGAAGTAGCAAACTTGTTCTTTGGACAGGTTTGGGTGCACTTTGGGATACCAAGGAGCATCATTTCAGTCAGGAACATGATATTTCTCAATGCGTTTTGGACTACATTATAAGAGAAAATGGACACAAATTTGAAGAGGTTTACAACATTCCATCCATAGCTAGATGGGAAAATAAAAGTAGCCATAGGACTTTGGTGCTGCTTTTGATAGGTTACAATGAGAAGCATTTGAAGATGTGGGATGAAAATCTAATATGTATATAGCCCATTTGAAACTTGTTTTGGATATTCAACACCTTCACCTTTGGATATTGCATATGGGCAACAAGGAGTAAGGGAGGATCTTACAGGAGATGCATTTAGGCTGAAAATTATTGAAAAGATCAAGAAGATCCATATACAAGTACATGAGACATTGCAGAAATCACAAGAAAAATACACGGCTATCATGGCTATGCATGATTAGTGCATAACAAAGAAGTTGTTTAAGGGTGGAGATAGAGTATGAATAAAATTAAATGAGAGGCTACAGTGTCCTGGTGGTGAGTGTTAGGGAAAAGTGATTTCCTATCATTTAATTTGTCAACCCGTGGGTATTGTAAAACTTGCGAAGCATGCGTGCACTATATATGCTAGAAATTATCTTTCAATTTAGATCAATCTAACTACAAAATGACAAAAAACCAATTCATCTAATCTATGAAATCAAACAATAAAAATGAAATTCAACTAATGTATGAAATCAAAAACAACTAATGTATACTTAGTTACTCCAACATCCAATTATGAAGTGTTACCTTCTTGAGATGAGGTGTAAGCAACTATTTACACATTAACTTCTAATGTCCTAGAAAAGCAAGTAAAGTGTGCAAAAAATAACTCAGTAATTGCATGTGTTCAATGTTCAACCATTCAATATTTAAATGTGTTTAAATCAATTTCTTGAAATGATCATTAATAGCAGTTAATGCAATTAAATGAGGATCTTTAAAGCAAATATAAAGGCATGAAAAAAGTAAAGCTCAATGATTGCATAAGTTGAACATTCAATCATCCAATTTGAAGTCACCTTCTTGGCCTGATCCTTAATTCAATTATACAATGAATTGATGGTTTGATCTAAGAAAATAAATAATAGAACATGAAAGGAAACTAAATAACTAAGTCCTTGCCTCAAACTTAATCCAATTAAAAAATACATGAATCTTCTCTTTGAAATGTTTTTAGAAAGCAAATATTACACAGTTATGCTAAAGCTAATACTAAGGAAGCAAATGAACTTTAATCTATAAAAACAATTAAATCTCACAATCATTAGATGGCCATTCCAATGGTGTATGAGGATGGAAAGTGAAGAAGCTCCATATACAAGCATAACCAAATCAAAGTGAACATCACTCATGAGCATGGTGCCACATCCAAATTCTATATTCAAAACATGAGCATTTCCCCAACTTTACACATGCCTTTCAAAGGAAAAGGCTCTCCTATTTATACAAAAACATAAGAAGCTACCCTATTTAATGAAGTTCCACTAAAATCTCATATAGTTACAACCAAATAGCTCATAATGAGACACATATCCCCTAGGTGTCTCATAGAGTTCTAATCCAAATAAGAAATGATGAGACACCTCATAGAGTTACAATCCAAATAGGACACATATCCAAATATCCTTTGAAGGGAATTCGAATTTGAGCATTGGAGATCACATAAGGGTGCCTTGGAAGCTTCCAAATAACCTACACATGTCATGAAACTCAAGCCACATATATAGATACATGAAACCATGTTAATTTCCTAGTTTTTAATCATAAATTCACTTTAAAGACATAAAATAAATAACTTTGGTAAATAAGGATCCTAACCCATATATTTATGAAAATGGTGGCTAATGAAAGGTTATATGCTTATGGAGATGTGGCATGTGAGTGAAATGGTGGCGATAAAGGTGAAAGTGCATGTCATTTTGAAGACATTTTGGAGGCCTAACAGTGAGTGCCAATATTGCAGCAATAATGCTACAACTCCTGGGCTACCTACTTTACTCTTATCAACCTGGTAGTTCATAACAAACTTGGAAGTGACGGTGTTGTATGCACAAGTACTATTTCTTACTGCAGGTTGTCACTTGGTCCGCTAGCACAAGATCACTAGGAGCTCAAGCCAACTTCTATGGATTCCAGAAGAAGCTCTATATGTGATAAAAGGAGAGAAATACTACTCTAACTGCAGAAAGGAGAAAGACTGAAATGTAAAGCAAACCAAGTAAATCCTACTTAACCAACTAATCCTAATTTTCCAGAAAGCACTATGAAAACCATGGAAATAATGCCATTACCTACTCAAGAAAGTAAACAACATCTAACTAGGCTATTTCTGGAAGTAAATGAGCAAAAAACATATTTTTGGATTTTTATGTATTTTATGTGAATTTGACATGCATGTGATTTATTGTTTGTGAATGTGGCAGCAGATAGGTGGTGTTGAAGGGAATTTTTGGGACTTGTGAGGATATAGGATCGTGTGGTTGGGTCCTAGGAGGTCTCAAGTGGCCTTCTGGAGGCTTTTCTCACACTCGGCCTTCAAAAGAAATCCTACAGGAAAATATACATGAGGAAAAATGGCGTTCTACAGCAGGCCTACAAGAGGAGACGGAGAGTAGTTTTGGCTGTTTTAAGGGTGTGAGAGTGGGTGGAAAAGGTGAATGAAGGTTGGAATGAAGTGTTAGGGCACCTAGGGTCTACCAAGAATCATTAGGAGAGAGAAATATGATTGGATTTGCTCAAGGATAGAGGAAGAGATGCTATGGAAAATGCAGGAATCTAAGGCAAAATTGAGGGGAGACTTGGGCGACATGTAGGGCATGGATCAGATGGAGGATGGGATGGCTGATAGGCTGGCCTACTACTAGAATATCTTCACTACATAAACAACTAACAGTCAACCAATGATATTAAGAAGGAAATGAAATAAGTGCATCTAAAAAAACAGAGTTTTGCATCAAACTAATCTAAACTTTGAATTATGAAAGGAAATACTGATAACTACTGCAAGGAAGGAAAGCATGGAAGAAGACTATGGTAAATAAATAAGTGAGCATGATGAAGAAGTTCAAAAACAAAGAAAACTAGACTATTAACCAACTAAAAAGTTGTAAACACTAGAAGTCCTATGAATGAGGAAAATCTGTGTTTTTGGGGCAGCAAGAGGGTCTTTGCCTCAAATCATGGTCCCAGTGGGAGGAAGGGAGGCTAAGGCACTGTTTCTAGCCTTTTCTGATCTTTTCTTTATCACTACTTAACATGTTATTGAAAGCACAAATGGAAGCAAACTATTGAATCGTCAAAAGCAACCTATTCTTGATCATAAAAGAAATTCATCTAACAGCAACCTAATCTACAAACTGAAATAAAACATAAAAATACAAGTAAAGAGGAGCTTGGCTGCTTGGATTGGGCCCTAGCCCAAGAGCTTCATCACTCTGAGGTGACTCAGTGCTAACTCAAAAAGGATTCCATCTTTATTTCAAAATAATAACAAGATTACATGAGCAGAGTTTACATGAGCTCGAAGTTGAGTAGAGTTTACATGAGCTCGAAATTGTCACAAAAATAAGCTCGAAGTTGAGTAGAGTTTACATGAGAAAAAGTACAACAAAAATCCAACCCTAGTGAGGCCCTAGGCCTCTCTACTTATACAAATGAAGCTAACAATAGCTTCCTTAAAATCAGGGAGGCTTGGCTCCCAAAACTGGAGATAGTCGTCAGTCATCCTCCACTTGCTCGGATGCCTACTAATGCATGACTTGGCTGATTGTACTCCAAGCTTAATGAAGGGGAATTTGAAATGAGGAGTAATAAATGAGGGGGACTCCCTCCTATAAGTCCTCTCCTTTTTCCACTTCGAGTTATTACTACCATTTTTCCACTGGATCCTTGACTTTGACCACAAAATTCATCAATAATCTGCATTAAACACATATTAGACCACATGGCATCATAACTAACTCAACTCACACTATAAGCATGAATATTATTAGAAAATCATACAATAAGCTAAGAGAATGGTTGATTTGACTAGGTTAGGAAGTAAAATGAGCCCATATAATTACCCATTTATGAGGCTTATCACCAGGTAAGAAAATCAAGGCCCTATGATATAGCCCCTTTGAGATACTAGAAAAGGTGAGAGATAATTCTAATAGAATCAACCTAACCTCATACATGCACATTTATTCAGTTGTGAATGTGGATAATTTGAAACTCTATAAGCCTTCCATTTTGGATTAGGAAGAGGAATAGATCTTGCCTTCTATGGAGGATTTTGTGCCAAATGCTTAGGCAGAGTTGACACAGGATATAGTTTTATAGAAGAGGTTGAGAACTACAAGATAAGGGTTGCATGACCTTTGACATATCAGGCTGAAAATACAACTTCCAATGAAGGTTAAATGGTACACCCAAGAGAACTTGGAGGAAAAATTTCCTCACCTCATTCAATAGAAGCTTTTGGGGACCAAAATCCTCCCAAAATGGGGAGGTTTGACTTGGATTATTTCATTATATTTTTTTTCATCCATATCAATCCTTTCCGAGTGGAAAAGGTGAAGGAATAATCTCATAGGACCATTTTTACTAGTGGGACTCAGTTTGGAAAATTGTGGTCTGAATCCTTTTAGAGCATTTGGAGGGATCAAATGATTTGTTTTGGGGGTAAAACTTTGTTGTTATAGTGCCACACATTTTTTTCGTATTCTACACGTAAATACC
>APFE030582193.1:197546-205620 GCA_000404065.3 Pinus taeda
GCTTACTATTACAAAGCGGTATTTTTCTTACTATGTTAAGGCCAAGTCATAAACATCGCAAAGTATCACTAAACAAAAGTAACTTAAACATATAAACAAACATACATTGTGTGGCTTAGGTTAGTGTGACTACATTAGCAATAAACCAATATACCTTTTGAATAATCACACCAAGTGTAAACAAACAACGTAATGTATAAGGGATCACATAATTTATATAGTCTATTGCAAATATAAGTATTAATATAATACTAACATAGATATGATAACATATTAAATAGGTTTGTATTCTTTAATTGTGAAGTTGATTATGTAGAGGTATAAAAAGAATAGAGAATTCACATACTCTTTTCTTCTCTATCTCTTAGAAAATTTATGAAAGAATATGATACATTTTTTCACAAAGGAAAATATTATGGGGAAAGTCTAACACAACCATTTTCACCACCCAAAGCCCATACTAAGGGTCAAAGGGTGTATTATTATCATAGACCCAACCTCCATAGTCTCGTTATGGAAATATGGTCATAAAATTCCCTCAATTTTCAACTTCTTAAAAAATATAAACAATCATCACCATCCCATCCATCTCATTGAGACCTTTCTAGTGATATAAATTTTACCCCGATCTGACTTAAGAATTGAAAGATATGACCATTCAAAGTTTTTCCCTTTATTTCCCGATAATGCCAATAAAGAACTGCCATGTGGAGACCTTACCCCACTGGGGTTTCACCTCAATGTTATACCAATTTAGCATAATTGCATCACCAAGGCCTAAGGCCCCACTGTTGACAAGGTTAATCCTCTTTACGGACAGAGACAATTCCTCTAGCCCAATGAGTGGGTCTAGCAATTAAAGGGATAATCAACATGACATCTTCCTAGATTATGATGGAAAAATAGAACAAGAGAGAAGGCCTACCTTGCTCTAATGCTAATCCAATTTCCTTTGTTGAGATCCTCGAACTGCTTGTGTCACGGCCTTGTTCCTGCTTCTTTTAGCACTTATGTACCTTCACAAATGACAAAGAGACAACAAAGCATGCCAAAACCAATACCAAATCCAATAATAATCTATTTAGCTAATCAAGGAATGCCAAACCAATACATACATGAACATATATATTTTAGGAAGATGAACCAGTAGTTGTATTATTATTTAGAGAATAAAGGGGAAGCTTACAACCATAGTATTAATGTTGAAAGGCTCTCCTTGAGTGGTAATCCAAGTCCAAGCCAAGAAACTCTCCAACACTCCTCCAAGTCTTATGAATAACCTCTAAGCACAACCTCAACATAAGAGTGGAAATGGACATAGATCAACCATTTGGGAATGGTAGAGGGGGGAATTTATAGGCTGGGAGAGGGAGATAGGCTTCCTCCAAAGATAGGATTAGGTTCACATCTCAAGGAGGTAGCTCATAGGGATGAGACCAAGAGGTAAAATTAGGAGGATTCGACCTCATTTATGCGAAATCACCTCCAACTTGCTGCTCTCGAAGCTTCTAGATCACAAAGCTTCTCATCCTCTTTGGGAAAACTTCCTTTTTGAGACCATCGTGAGTATGAGAGAGAATAGATTGATGCCATCGCTAGCTTAACAAGATACAACAGGCAATCATCGTGGTTTTCAGCTTCATAACAGCGATGATTCTCATTTTAGGGTTTCATGAGCTATTTCTTCAGGGAAAGCTCCATATATTTTCCAAGAAAGGTTGAAGGAGGGATCTGAGTTGTATACATTGATGAGTATATTGTATAATGATCATGTTTCGGGCATTTCAGGTTATGTCACAAGGAAGTTCAAGAGGCGTGATAAAATATTGTGTAACACCCACCTTGCTGACGATAGGTGGGTCGAGGCTCTCCATAAAAACCTAATTGCACATACCCCAACGACGTCGACCCTAGAACTCAGACCTTTCTTGGACCCTGACTACCAACCTTGTTTGGGATCCGAGCCATCGATACTTGGGCCTCAGGCCGAGTGTCGTCGCTATTATTTCCTTTTGTACAACTCATCAACCCCTAACCTATGGGCCCTCACAACAAATTCAACATATTTGCAATCCTTTCACACTTCGAAATTTTTCTGAATTTCTGTCAACTTTTTCCCAAGCCCATACCTTCATTATTCGTTTTCCTATTAGGATATGAACTTGTTTCCCATGAGATCAAGGAGTAAAATATGAAATCTTCCAAAATCTTACAAGTTTACCCTATCATGGAAGCCATAATTCATTGAACCCACACCTCCAACTAAACTATGTTGAGACACAGATGATGCTTACTCCCAGAATTTGTTAGGATGCTACAAATATCAGGTTGTTAACTTTCCCATTAGATATATAGAGGCATTCATCAAAATATGCCTCACTAAGTCACAGGGAACTTAACCAGTTCCCATTCCAAACGTAATGTGCATATAAATTTATCAGCTCACATACATAGTGCATACACATAAATAAAACAATACATTCCAACAACCATATTCATCAAATCTCATGAATAAATACAGATATTCACTTATTCCTTACTAAGGACTAAACATCATGGATATTTAAGCTCTCAAAAGATATACAGGAGCTCAACCATTCCTCAAAAGATTATATAGGAAATTAACATTCCACATTTATACAAGAAATCACGTACCTCAAAGTTAGCATGAGCATTTAACCAGTGTAATAATCATGTCCATAACATTCAAGTATAAGAATAATAAATGTATAGTTATATTATATAGCAAAGTAAACTAACAAATAATCTTGGAAATTCAGCTCTCCTCCCAACCTTAGATGGATTTTAGTCAATCTTTCTTGCAATTTTCACCCTCGAGCCATATTCAGAGCTTGAGGAGAACTGATTCAGGGAACAACGAAGAATGACTCATTACACCAGGGAATCCAGAGATATAACCATCTCCACCCATGCAAAACTAGTTATAATAGGGAAATCCAGAGGTTTCTCCACCTACACCCTTAAACAACTACCCACAATGGATCCACCCTAACCAAGAGTCCAAAACACATTGAGAATGAACCCAAAACCGTACCAACAATGCCTTGAGTGGCTCCACCCTATCCCGGGAACCTAGATCACACCAAAGTGTTCGTTAAGCCTGAAAACGAGCAATAGAAGGTATCAGGACCACTCCTTGACCAGGAATCCAAAGAGTATAGTGTCTACCCACCAGGTATCAGGGAATCCAAAGATTTCCTCACCTCCACCCTTTAGTTGAAACTAGGAATCCAGAGACTACTACCCTTCACCTAAGAGGTGCCCAACTAACACTTCCACTACTCAACCAAACGAGAAATCCCCTCCAACAATCTGTTGAAGGACTTTTGCACAATTTTGTCACTTTTAGCTCCATAAAACTCTTCCTTTCTTCACGCAGACTACTTCTCGTGGTTGTGTTATCTTCCACTTTATACTCTCATCGCAAAGTGAATTGTTCTTTCTTGTTTTTCTGTTTTTATCTTGTTGCGTCCCAACCTAAGCATACTCCTCCATGAATGGTGCCCACTCCTTCTCTCGTGGTTGTTACTACCTGATTGCAAGATTTTTTTCCTTCACATCCTTTGCAACCATTTAACTTCCACATTGTTTCATGTGCCTTCCCAAAGTAATAACTCCTTTTCCAACGCAACCCACTTCCCTCATTATTTTTTGTCCTTTATTTCTTTTAGTGTTCTTCCAAGAAAACATGGACCTATCCTCCTTCTTAGATAGACCCATTCACTTCTTCCATATCCATTTAATTTTCAGTTAGCTTCATTTAAATCCAAAACCAGTCAACCCACCATTTTCATTAAATTGCCTACTTCCTCCAAGTTCCTAAGCAACCTCCTTAACTCAAGATCTAAAATTTATGTCCCTTTCTCTCAGTCAATTAATTGTGATTACATTTCCAATAATAACTACAAGGAAATATTTACGATGTTTACAAGAGGGAATTTGAAAATTGGATTGTTACATAAACCCAAGAGAGGTTTTCACAAATTTGTAGATAGCTTCCCTAGTAAATCAAACAACATAAACTAGTACACTGCAACTATGGGGATTTGAGCTATAGCATAGATTTACCAAATACCTAGAAATATTAGTGACAACTTGTTGATCTAACCACTCGGACTGAAATAACATGCTACATGTTTTTATACATCTAAATGTTTATAAGATCGATCAATATTGTCCCTCATAGTTGACCTTGGGCACAATGGATGAAGACAATCATTAGCTCTTTCTTTGAAATCCAATCAATTACGGCATAAATTGACATGATAAATTTTGATTACTTACATATTACATATATTTACCTAATCAACTTTGATCACCCAAGTTTTTTATTGCACAACTCCTCTAGGTTGTGATGTGATACTAATATGTCTTATCAAGTTACGATTGAGGCCGCACGGTGCACTAGTTGTTGAATTGGTGTTGAATGAAATAGGAGACGACACATGCATATTAAATCACTTATAATTAGGTGCTATTTGGACATTATAAGTATGATTTTGTTGTTCAATAAGTAGTCCTTTTAATAAGGAATTAGTACACTAAGTCTCATGTGATGAACAATAAAACATACTTTCCACAAAATTGGTTATACTGAAACTTGATGAAGGCCCATCAAAAATCATAACCACACATATGCATAAGTCAACTATTTTTTATTAAACAAGGAGTCCTATAAGTAGTCACACCATTGTGCAGCCCAAGGGCCAGTAGGCCAATAAACAAACTTTGTGACTAAGAGTTTCATGATGCCATTTTTAACAAATTCTTAGCAAAACGTGTAGATTAAGACACTTAGCTAGTGGAAAAGGTTTCCAAGCCCAAATTTTGAAAGCATCTGAAGGTCAATACGTTAATAGACAAAAATTAGTTAACAGAGGCAGTCGCATCACAATTGTTGACAAACTTTTGACAGTTGGCGTGGACCGTAATGTAATTTTTGTAGTGAGAATTTCACAATCCCTAAGGTTGAAAGTCGAAGAATAGCAAAGCTTGATAAGAAGAGCTAATGTTACTGTTAACTAAGAAGACCTCACAAAAAAGACTTAGTTTTATTAATCCTCTATTGTTTAACATTTTTTTCTCTGTTAAGGTTGAAACCTAGAATTGACACATTTCAACAAGAAGCCTAATACCAAAAACATTGGCTTGCATTATTTTCACTTGTGATATCTTATACAGGACCTACTACACACACACACATGTAATTAAACATTGATTTGGATGTTTCAACACAAAATTCCACACATACACAAAGATTATAGACACAAATAATTCAACAACTTCACATATTAATTCTGAATGGAAGGGAAGATAATAAAAATCATGTTGTCATGCATAATCTCCTCCAAAACCAAAAATCCCTCTCGTCCTTTCTCTCGCTCTTTCCCTTTTTTTAATCTAATCATTCTAATTACATAAAAAACTCTTTTCCATATAGTTTTCGTACAAACCCAAATATGTTCCCTATATTCTCTAACAAAATCCAAAATTTAGCTAGATTATCCCTTTTTTATAGAAGCTAAGCGACACACATCCTAAATTCTTAAAAACTCATATTTCTTCTGGATTACAGCTAGGAAAATATTACAATTGAAAATGAAATTAAGGAAAACAACTTCCTTTAGTAAATTGGGTTTCGACCTAAGGAGGTCAAAGGTAAATTTTGATTGGTAGATGATCCTACATCTGACTCCCAAGGAAGAAAAGAACTGGTCATCACCTTCTCAACGCTTGTGTCATACTTGGAAATCTCTATTGTTGTCATCTAAGTAGCATCTTCTAGTAGTTGGTTCTTCCATTTGATTAAATAATGTAAGTATTCCTTACCTTTGTTTCTTTTAACTACCTTTTTATCCAAAAAAGCATTAATGTTTTTTCTGCATTGCTTTTGGAAGTTGTTTCTTACATCCACTGGTCTGATCTTCATTGCTTATAGGATCCTATGCTATAAAATTGTATACCTCCTTAAAGGGATAAAATTACGCAACATTAAAAATTGGAGAAATACTAATATCATTTGGGAGTTTTATCTCATAAGTATTTGAAGAAAATTTCCTTAAACTTTTACATGGACCAGTTTTCTTAAGTTAAAGTTTATTGTATGTCCCCAAAATAAACCTCTCTTTCTTGAGATATTCCATCACTAAGTCACTAAATTTGAAGTCTGGATGTCTTCTTTTCATTTCTGCCCTTTATTTGTACTTGTCATTGGTTTTTTGTAACTGTTGTTTGATCATCTCTTGCAATTCTTGCATGCCTACTACAAATTCTTCTACATTAGCACTTCTAGCTTGTTTCTTTCCCAAATTTACCTGTTCGTAGATTCCGCGCGGGCACATTCCATATACTATTTGGAATGGACCCATTCCCATGCTTCTATTGGGAGATTCATTATAAGAAATCTTAGCTTGAGCAAGCACTTGATCCCACTGTTTTGGATGCTCACTTAGCAAACTTCTTTAGATGTTTACCAACCTCATGTTCACCACCTCTGTTTGTCCATCTATCTGTGGGTGGTAAGCCAAATTGTGGTTTAAATTGGTGCCTAGTTTCTTCCACTAAGTCCTCCAAAAATGACCTACAAACCTTGTATCTCGATCTATAACAATGCTTTTAAGTAAACCATTCAACCTCAAAATATCTTTAAAAAATAAATTTGCAGCACTGGTTGTATCAATGGTTTTCATAAAATTTATAATTGAGCCATTTTATAAAACCTATCCACTACAACATCAATAAAATTGTTTCTCCTTTAGGTTTGAGGTAATCCCAAAATAAAATACATATTGACAAAGTCCTAAGGCCTGCTTGGAATTGGCAGTAACTGGTACAATATTGTATTCTGAATTCTTCCCTCTGCATGCTAGCACACTCTGCACTTTTCAATAAATATTTTTACTTCAACTTGAAAACTTGGCCAATAATAATAAAACAACATTTAATATAGAAAAAAATTTATTAGTCCCAAAGTGTCCTAATAGTCCTCCACCGTGTTTTTCCTTTATCAAATTATCTCTCATTGAGCTTTTGGGTATGCAAAGCTTACTATATTTAAACAAAAAACCTTCTTGAATCATAAAACTTGACCATTGGGTTTTGTTCATAATTATTGGGTTCTCAAAGGCTGCATATCGTTCCTTGAAGTCAACATCATCTTTATACATTTCCTTTGGTTCATCAAATCCTAAAACATTCACTTGGAATTCTTGTAGAATCAAATTAAATCTACTTAAGGCGTCAGCTACTTTATTTGATGAACCAATTGTATGTTTAAATGCAAGCACAAAATTATGCGGAAATTCAACTCTTTTTGCATGCCTCTAATTTGTTGGGTTGTGTTATTTTCTTTCCACGACTACCCCACACCAAGGGTGGTCACAGGGCGGGCGTTAGCCCCCGTGCACAGGGTCCGGGGCAATGCCCTAGGCAAAAAAAATTGGACCCTATATTAGGTAGCCGGACCTACCTATGGTTTTGTGCATGGATTTCGCACATGCTTTTGGGAATGATGGTTTTTTGTCCATGGTATTTTTTAGATCTGGTCAAGGGAACTACATTTATGTTCTAATCTAGGGTTAATGGATTGGGGTTTATAGATGCTTTGGAATGTATATAGATATATATTTATTGTAACATTGAAAGGAATATAATGAAAAATCAATCTAGTAGTCCCGATTTTGGGAACCAGGGGAAATATCTATGTATATCTGTTTTATGTTTTATGCTCTCACTATTGTTTATTTTCTATTTTTAGAATTTGTATGCAGATAATTTATGTACGAGGTTAAAACCTACATTTGGTATCGGAGATGTTTTGGCTTCAAGGGGATGCCTTTGCTGATGAAGGGTGTTTTGCTCGGGCCTGTGGTAGACCCTGTTCAGTGGGAGATCAGTGGGATCGATCCTTGTGGTGAAAGAAGATGGCGAGCAGTGGAAAGATAAAGATCGAGAAATTTAATAGTTAGAGTTTTGAGTTGTGGAAACTCAAGATGGAGGATCTGTTGGTGGATAAAGATCAATGGATCAAGGTAGATTCATGTACTAAACCAAC
>APFE030582193.1:210439-241128 GCA_000404065.3 Pinus taeda
CATGTTCCTTTCATATGCCGCAAATGCCATGAACATGGGCATCGATTCAGGGACTACCCTCTTAACAATACAGAGAGCAAAAGTAAAATTATAGTTGGGAAAGAAACTGATAGCTTTCACAAGGTGGGAAATAGAGGTAAAGGAGGGAAAAGGTTACAAAAAAACAACAACGAGGAAAAGCAGAGAAGCCAGAACAGGTACAAGGTACTAGAAGAAGAAGAGGAGTTAGAAAAGGCAAGTCAGACCATGGAGGACAGCCCAGGGGAGAAGGAAAAGGAAGAAAATATGGAGGAGATACAGGATATTAACCAACAAAAAGGGACTATGTTGAGCAACATGGAACTTGAAATGGACCAAGAAATGACCCCGAGTGAGGTGGAAACGGAGGATCATGAACTGCGGGATATTCTTGAAAGAGAACATTTAGATCTGGAAAAATTCCTGAAACAAGGAACCACAAAAGGTATGGATTTGTTACCTCAAGAGGAGTTTAATAGAGTGCAACAGTTGTTTCTGTGGAGAACTCGGGCAAAAGGGTTGGGAGGTAAAAGAAACCTCGAGAGATAGGACAACGAAGGGGTGAAAACCTTGAAAACCACATCAGGACTCGCTCCCAGAAACCCAGGAAGGAAAAGGGGTAGAAAGAAACAAAACGAGTTACTGATAGAATGTGAAAAACTGATGATAGATTTAGGTAAGATGAAAGATCTAACCAACTACTCTTTTACAAATCTTTCTTAATGAAGCTCACATATTGGAATATTAGAGGTCTAGGAAGTAAAAGGAAGCAAAGGAATCTTAACAATAGAATGATAGAAGAAACACCAGACATGATTTTCATCCAGGAAACTAAATGTTCAATTCAAAAAATAACAAAAATACACAGCAAATGGCTTAATAGATATGAATATCTAGAAGTCAAAGCACACAAAACAGCAAGAGGTATTCTCACACTTTGGAACCCTCAAAGAATAGGCATAGTGGATGTTGAAGCATCTAGGAATTATTTATCAGTGGTTATTCAGCCTTTGGGAGACAGGGAAATTTATTTAATCACAAGCGTTTATGGTCCACAGAAGCCTGATGACAAACTCAGACTGCTTACTTCTCTAGAGGATCTAAGAGATAGACATTCAGGAATACGATGGATTCTGGGAGGGGAGTTTAACATGATCAAATCCCTGTCAGAAAAAAAATGGTGGTACCAAAAATCTAGGCAGAGACTCTATAGCATTTTAGAATTTTATAAGCAACATGAAGCTAGTTGACATAGATACAAGTAATGGCCCCTTTACCTGGAACAACAAAAGAGGAGGAGAGTCTCAAGTATCCTCAAAGATAGACAAATTCATTATCTCATAGGACCTTATGCTCACAGGCCTTGATATGACAGCGAGGATTCTCCCCTTTGGTGGCTCAGACCATTGGCCTATTCAAATTGAGGCGTCCTGTATAGGAACCCAAAAAAATAAACCTTTTCGATTTGAAAATATCTGGCTCACCCATCCAGACTTTATTAGCAACATTAAAAAATGGTGGAAAGAAGATTTGCAGATCCAGGGGACGAGAATGTTTCTATTACACAAAAGATTGAAACATATCAAAATCAGGCTCAAAGATTGGAATAAGAATGAGTTTGGAAATATTTTTGAAGCTAAAAAAGTTGTTGAAAGGAAAATGCAGGAAACTAATCAGACCCTAATCACCGACGGCTTTGATGGGGAAAGAAATGAACAAGCTAACAAACATCAACAGGAATGGGAGGACTTATGCAAACAAGAGGAAATATTTTGGAGACAAAAATCAAGAGTACAATGGCTAAAAGAAGGGGATAGAAACACAAGGTTTTTCCACAAATCTACAATGGAGCACATGTCTCCCAATAGGATCTCAACAATCAAGGATTCCCAAGGCAACCATCTCAATACCCACAAAGAAATAGAAGTTGTGTTGGTTCAACATTTTCAAGGCATAGCAGAGAAACCTCTCTTAGATAGATCACAATTTATCAGTGACTTCACAAAGCACATTCCTAAGTTAGTAACAAGAGAAGACAATTATAATCTTAATAGGCTGGTGAATGAAGAGGAGGTTAGTGAAGTCATCAAAAATATGTAGAATGGAAAAGCGCGAGGCCTGGATGGTTTCAATGTAGATTTATTTAAAGCGTGTTGGAGTATTTTCAAGCAAGATATATTAAATGTGGTGGAGGACTCTGGGAATAATAGAACAATATTGAAGGCGCTCAACACTTCATTCATCTCCTTGATTCCCAAATAGGATAATGTTATGACACCGAACAGGTTCAGACCTATAGCTTTGTGCAATGTGGTGTATAAAATAATTTCCAAAATAATTACCAACAGACTTAAACCCCTTCTTCCTACTATGGTTTTTGTGGAGTAAACGGGATATGTGGAGGGCAAACAAATTCTCAATAATATCATTCAAGCTCATGAAGTGGTTCACTCAATTATAAGTGAAAGGTAGGCAGGAATGATTATGCAATTGGACCTAGAAAAGGCTTATGATAAGTTAAATTGGACCTACATCAGGAAGGTCCTTCTAGCTTATGGATTTGACCATAACTGGGTAAGATGGGTAATGGCCCCGGTGACTACCTCTAGTTTTTCAATTCTAGTAAATGGCTCTCCATCAAAGACCTTTAATCCTTCAAGTGGCCTCCGGCAGGGAGATCCTCTCTCCCCCTTTCTCTTTATTCTTATGATGGAAGGACTAGGCCAAGCTATCAAGTCTGCTAAAAAAGCAGGGAAGATCCAGGGTCTCAAACTATCCGGGAATGGATAGGCTTTAACCCATCAACAATTTGTAGATGGCACCATGCTACAGGGCATTCCCACAGTCAAGGAAGCACTAGCTTATAAACAAATCCTGCGAGACTTTGCTATGGCAGTGGGTACAGAGGTAAGCCTCTCAAAATCAAAGATTTTCTTTTTCAACACTAACATTGCTATTCAGAGAAACATTTCCAGAATTCTGGGCTTTCAAAGAGATATGCTACCATCTAATTATTTGGGAGTACCGCTCACAGACAAACCTCTGAACAAGACAGTATGGGAGCCTGTGATTAATAAGGTGTAGGACAAGACTTGAAAATGGACATGTAGGTCTTTGAACTTGGCAGTCAGGCTGATGCTTACAAAAGTTCTCCTTCAATCAGTGCCCATCTTCATGTTTTTAGCCCTTCCAGCTCCAAAAGGAGTTATGCAACAATGCAAAAATATCCAAAGAGATTTTCTTTGGGGCAAAGGGGAAGAAAATAAGAAATGGGCCTTGGTAGCCTGGGAAAAGATATGTAAACATAAAAAACATGGAGGTTTAGGACTGGATGATCCTGAAGTGCTAAACAAGGTTTTGGGGGCAAAATTATGGTGGAGATGGATAAAAGATTCAGATGCTCCTTGGGAAAAAATTTGGAACTAGAAATATGCAAGTAATTGGCAAGACAAGAACCATATAAGAATGTCTGGAATCATAAAAGGTTCCCACATCTAGAATAAAGCTTGGGAGAATAGAGGCATAGTTCAGAAAAATAGACTCTGGGAAATTAGAGCTAGAGACCTTGCATGGTTTTGGGAGGATAAATGGCAACAGGAACCTAAGCTGTTAAGAGAAGACTTTGCAGATCTCAAGCATGATACTAACACCAAAGGGTTACTCCGAGTGAATGAATTTTGGGATCAGACAAATAGTGGAGGAAAATGGAGAACTTGGAGGGAAATGGATACAGGGATAATGGCCCCTTGAAAGCACGGGCTGATGCTCTAACAACCATCCTGGATCAAAGAAAGATCCTGATATCAGCTTATTCTGACCAACTAAGATGGGGAAATAACAATGAAGGCACCTTTAACCTTAAAGAGTCAAAACGCATAGCCCTTGAGCTTGATTCTACAAAACCGGATGGGGTTTGGAAGAATCTTTGGAAGAACCAAGGATGGATGAAAACCAAATTGTTCATGTGTCTTGTGCATCATAAGAAAATTCTGACCTGGGAGAACATCCGGAAAAGGGGTGTTTTTGGCCCATCCAGATGCTAGCTATGTGAATCACAAGATGAAACAATGGACCACCTTATCAACCACGGCATATTCACTTCCATGTTGTGGGATGGGATTGTCTCAATATTCAGATAAACAAATAGGGATAGAGGAAGCATTACCGACACCCTAAGGAATTGGAGGAGAAACTTCTCTGATTATGAAATGGTAAACAAAGTTTGGGCTTTAGATCCCAGCTTCCTAATTTGGGACGTCTGGAAAGAACGCAACAATAAAATTTTCAAAAATAAAAAGAGTTCCTCCCAAAGTATCATGGAACAAATTTTAAAACATCTCAAGGAGACGGTTGGGACTTTAATGCAAACACCCCCTCAGAACCTCCCTTCAAATGTTGATGTGTAGATACTATTTCAGTTGGGTATGCAAGGGCTTATTCCTCAGTGTAATAACAGATTGGTAGAGAAACCAGTCACTGAGAAAGATTTATGGCATCCTCCCCTTCAGGGATATATCAAATGTAACATAGATGGGGCCTCAAAAGGAAATCTGGGCATGTGTGGTTATGGGGGAGTGATAAGGGATGATAAGGGTTGTATACAATACATTTTTCAATGTAATTTGGGAAGAGCCACAAACAATATGGCAGAGCTAATGGCCCTAGAGCAATGTTTAGAAATCCTGAAGAACGATAATCTTCAGAACATCATAATTGAAGCAGACTTTGAGTTGATTATCAATTCGGTCAAAAGAATCTATTGTGGTTCGGCTCCGGAAAAAGTCTTGAGACATTGGAGGCTTCTTCAGGTCTATCAAAGAATCCATCTCCACCTTCAGAACATGAGAACCTTAAGGTTCACGCATGTGCGTGGGACTGCCAATAAATTGGCGGATATACTAACCAATATAGATGATCTCTGTGCTAAGAGCAGCAATAGGTATAGATGGCAAGAGGTTCCCCAGGGTAGATTGAGGGATGATTTTCTCAACCAAGCGAATGTGGACCGAGAAATCCATCAGAATAGGGGATGCTAACAAATTGCAGAGTTGGGTTTTAGTATATACACAATCAACATGAAGCAGTTTTCCTGGGGTAATTTTGAAAATGACATTCAGCCCTTGGTCAGTTATATCAGCCCAAAACAGCTCAGTCCCAGGGTCATAGGGTGGGCGATGATTTACAGCAAGAGGATTTATTTAAACTATCTTTCACCACAGATCAACTCAGCTTTGTGCTGCAAGGAGATGGGGTGGGAAGTTTCCAGTCAAAAGGAACAGTGGAATTCCTACCGTAGATATGGATATGTCAGTAATGGATGTAGCGAATCAGCGATTTTTTAATTCATACCATGGTTATGATGGTTTTCGGGTTTTCGCAAAGCCTCATTACTCGAAGCGGTTTTCTTGAAATGAGCCCGAAGGAAGGAAAGAGAATACCGCCTTTATCAAGTAGGTATTCCTCCTGCTTCTCTTTTATCCGATATCCCTCTCAACCATTGGATCAAATGGTTGGGGATCAATGGCCGAGATTCAATGTGCATGTTGGTGGGTATGGGTCAGTTTCTTGGCTTCCTCAGCAGACCCAAAATCTTCCAAGTATAAGATCTAATTCATCTTTATGTCCACCACTAGTTATTCTATACCGCCCACAAGGTGGTTTTCGGTTCATCGGGTACCCTCAACTCTGGAAGTGGTTTCCTAGAAATGAGCCCGATGCCACTCATCATGCAACACGTGGCTCTAACAAGAGAGAGAATACCGCCCTCATCGGACGGGTATTCTCACGGCTTCTTTTCCACCCAATATGTATTTCAACCGTTGGATCTTGCAGTGGAAAATCAATGACCCAGGATCACTGTGCATATTGGGGGGTCCGAGTCAGATAATTGGTTTCCTTAGCGAGCCTGATTTCTGTATTTTGAGGGCCATATCTCCTTTTTAAATACACTTCTATGCAAGAAGGGGACACGTAATTTTGTATCATTTAGTTTCTCGCTTGTTGGATCTTGGAGTACAGATCGAGTGATTCAATACTCTCTTAGCTCAGGTCGCTAGCCATTGGCTCTTTTCCCAAGGCACCTAGAGATAGTCATATCTCTGGCCATTTTCTACCCCGGGTTTTTTGTATTTTATGTAATCTATTTTATATAGAGAAATGAAAACAAGGTTCGACTCTTGCTTAAGCAAAAAAAAGAATGCAGAAGAAAAGGTGGAGAAATACAAAGGTCGGTTGTTAGCAAAAGGTTATTCCCAGGTGTTTGGAATTGTTTTTGGTGATATTTTTTCTCCTGTTGCTAAGGTAGATTATATTAGATTACTTTTATCTATTGCTGCTTTTGATTTTGAGATAGAGCAGATGGATGTGAAGGCAACATTTCTTCACAGGGATCTAGAAGAAGAGATCTACATGAAGCAACCTGAAGGATTTCGAGTGAATGATAAGAAAGAACTAGTATGCAAGTTAAAAAAAAAAAATATTTGTATGGGTTAAAAAATTCACCAAGGGTGTGGTATCAGAAATTAGATACATTTATACGAGGACTTGGCTTCACCAGAAGCAAAGCAGATCGCTGTGTGTATTTTAAATTAATTGGTGACCATGTTATTTATCTGGTCTTGTATGTGCACAATATGTTGCTAATTGGAAATGACAAAGAAATTATCCAGGATTTGAAGACCCAATTGTCCTCAAAATTAGACATGAAATATCTTGGTGTTCCAAACTATATTTTGGGAATGGAAATTAAATAGATCAGCCAAAGAGGAAGCTCTGGTTAAACTAGAGGAAGTATGTCGAGACAATACTGCAGAGGTTTAATATGTAGGATAGTAAACCGGTGAAGGTTCATATTCTTGTAGGTGTAAATTTATCTGCTGAACAGTGTCCCAAGACACAAGAAGAGGAATAGGACATGTCCCATGTTCCATATGAAAGTGCAGTCGATAGCTTGATGTATGCAATGGTCTGTACTAGACTAGACATTGCACATGTAATGGGAGTATTGAGCAGCTTTACATCAAAACCAGGGAAGGAGAATTGGACAGTAGTGAAGCGGGTTTTTAGGTATTTGCATGACACTAGTGATTATGGTTTGTGCTACCGAGGAAGACCAGGATTGGACAAAATTTTGGACATCCGTGGATTTGTTGATGTAAACTGGGCTACAGATCCGGACCAGAGAATATCTACAAGTGGGTATGTGTTTAACCTTTTTGGAGGTGCAGTCAGTTGGATAAGTAAGAGACAGTGTATAGTGGAACTTTAAACTACAGAAGCAGAATACATGGCAACCACTCATGCAAGCAAGGAATCATTTTGGTTGCAGAGATTGTGTTCAAGTATGGGGTTAGAACAGCAAGCTATAAGGATAGACTGTGACAGGACAAATGCAATTTTCTTGGCAAAGAACCCTGCTTATCATTAAAAGACAACATATTGATGTTCAGTATCACTTTGTGAGGGATATGGTTGAGGAAAAAAAGGTGTTGTTGGTAAAGGTGGACACTTTGAAGAATACTGCAGATGCATTGACAAAGTTTGTGAGCACTAAGAAGTTCTCTTGGTGTAGAGAAACAATGAGCATTGCAGGACTGGATCAATGACTAAGCTCTCTTGTGGAAAGAAAACAACAAGTGGGAGAATGTTGGGTGTGTGATATATTCTTTCCCTTACTACCCCACGTGCAGGTGGGGGGGGGCGGGCTCACAGTGGGGGCGTTAGTCCCCCTGCACTACTAGGAAATTTCTTTTGGACCCTATATTAGGTGGGTGGACCTACCTATGGTTTTGTGCATGGATTTCACACATGGTTTTAGGCATGATGGTTTTCTATCGATGGTATTTTGTAGATCCGGTCAAGGGAACTATGGTTATGTTCTAATCCAGGTTTAATGGATTGGGGTTTATGGATGCTTCGGCATGTATATATGTATTGTAACATTGAAAGGAATATAATGAAAAGTCAATCTGGTAGTCCCGGTTTTGCGATCCAGGGGAAAATTTATGTGTATATATGTTTTATGTTTTATGCTTTCGCCATTGTTTATTTTCTTTTTTAGAATTCATATGCAGGTAATTTATGTACGGGGTTAAAACCTACATAATTCAACTTTGATTGGCTGCAAATTAACTATAGAGCATGGTTATTAGTGTACAAAACCAATTCCTTAGGTACGTGATAAGGTTTCCAATTTTTAAAGCTTGAACTATAGCATAAAATTATTTATCATAAGATGAGTATTTATTTTTTGCTTCATTTAGTTTCTTACTTAAATAATAAATTGTTCACTCTTCCTGACTTATAATTACTCCAATAGCAACTCCACTTACATTTGTTTCAACCTAAAAAAAAGTACCAAAGTTTGGCATAGCCAAAACATGTTGTTCTCTGATTTTTTGCTTCAGGTTGTTCTATGCTTTTTTGCTTAAGTAATTTAAAATTTATGTATGCTACTACAGTCCACTTGAATCACTAGTTACTTTAACTGATGGTTTCCACAATAGGTGGACAAAGGTTGCTAATTTTTTCAAAGAATTTTCTATAAAATCTTGCAAGGCCATGAAATCTCCTTACTTCAAAAATATTCTTTGGAATAAGCCAATCAATAATTACATTAACCTTTTTCGGATCTATTTTTAAATCATCTTTTGAAATAACAAAGCCAAAGTATACTAACTTCATTTTTCATAAAAGTTCACTTCTTCAAATTAATCAACAACTTTTCATGCTACAAGGTTTTCAAAACTAAGCGGAGATGCCTAAGATGCTCCTCTTTTGTTTGCTTGTACACCAAATGTCATCCAAATAAACAATGAAAAAATTGCCTATAAACTCCGTCAAGACGTCATTCATTAGCCTCATGAAAGTGTTTGGTGCATTATTAAGACAAAAACGAATCACTAACCACTCATACATTCCATGTTTTCTCTTAAAGGTTGTTTTCTGTAGAAATTATGGTATAGATTTGCAACTGCTCATAAAGTTTTAATCAAAATCACAAGACACAAACCTACTCTATCGCTTTGTGGAAGTTAATTCACAATTTAGAACAAAAATTTCAGACATGCAATAAGAAATAACACACATGCACACAATATTTTTCCTGGGGAAAGCAATCTACTAAAAACCACAATGTCTGCTTGCATTAATCGGATGAATAAAGATGTATTACATTTTCTTTGCTAAACTCAGAACAACCTGCAAGTGAATAACCTTTCTCTCTTCTCAGTAAGAAGCTATGGCCCAAACTTAGTCAATTTTTACCTCTCCTTGAGCCCATATTTCCTTGCGCGATTCCTAAGAAATTAGGCCCATATTATTTAGGAATTTGTCCAAAATGGATTGTGAAATTCCCAAGGTTGATAGTCTGACTGCTTGCAACACTTGTACACTCAAGACTAGTCTACAACTAATGTTACACTACCTTAGAATCTCCACCAAAACTAGGAAACTCGAATTCTTTGCATGCAATAGCTATTTTTGGGTTGATTGATTAGTTAATTGGATGATCACTGAGTTAGACTGAAGTCCCACTACATAACTAACCTTCCACTAGTTCCTCCAACTAAAATAATCCATCAACATATAAGACAATAATAAGAAATTTACATTCTACCAAGATATGATAGAGGTTTGCATCAGCTTCACTTTTGGTGAAGCCCAAACTGATGAGATAGCTACGGATCTTGGTGTACTGAGCACAGGGTGCTTATTTGAGATCGTACAATGCTTGCTTGAGTCTACACACATGAGACTCTCGATCGAATGTCTCAAAATCTTTTGGTTACTCGACATACACCTCCTCCTAAATAACTACATTGAGAAAGGTTGTTTTAACATCCATCTAGTGGATCTTCCACCCCATCTATGCACTTAGTGCAAGAATTGATCTAATGGATGAGTACCTTGCTACAGGAGAAAAGGTATCCTCATATTCAATTCCCTCAACTTGAGAGTACCCCTTGGAAATAAATATGGCCATCTCTTCTCTATTATTCCATCTATTGTCAGATTCACCTTGAAGATCCATCTCAAACCCATAACTGATTTATCTGCTGGTCTTGGGACCACTTCCTAAACAATGTTCTTTACAATGGATTCATATTCCTCCACTATTGCATCAAACCATACAGGTACTCAACTACTTCCTCAAAATAGGATGGACCAGTCTCTACAAGCTCACTCATTAGAGCCATGTAGCCAATGTATCATCTAAGTGACCTTCTCTACCTGCGCAAATTTAAAGGAGCTCCCACATTCTCCCTTACATCCTGCACAATTCTTTCAGCTTCCCTGGTTACTTTTCTGCCTTCTCTAGATGGTTCTGCTTGAGTGGTTGTCTCCACTCTCTACTCCTCAATTTGTGGCTTCTCCACAAATTCCCGGGGTTCCTTCCTTTGGAGCTAAAAGCTCCTCTTCTAGTGGGATCTGAAGCTCCCTCTCAAGAGAGCACTTCATCGCTTTCTCCTCGTCAAATTTTACATCCCTTCACACACTGTCATTCTGAAGGATGGAAAGTACACATAATAGTTGTGGGGAGTTTCTATGTAACCCACAAATACCCCCAATTTTGTTGTCGAATCAAGCTTATTCCTTGATTATTTGGAGACATGGTAGTAAACAGAGGCTCCAAAAATCCTGAAGTGAGACACATCTGACTTTATCCTCGAGAAACCCTCCTCCGATTTAATCATGTCTAGAATCCGATGAGGACTATAGCTATGCAAATAGACTATTGTGTTACATGCCTTAGCCCACAAATGTAGATGTAGGACTTGGTCATGCAAGATCACCTTCGCTGCTCCCACAATGCTATGGTTCCTTCTCTTAACAACCCCATTATGTTGTGGATTGTTGGATGTCGTCAACTCTCATCAAATTCCTTCTTTCACACATAAATTTTTTACTTCATTCGACACGTACTCCCCTCTATTATCGCTCGTGGAGCCTTCACCTTATTGTCGGTTTCTTTTTCAACCAGTGCCTTGAATTATACGAACTTGGAGAATGTCTCATGTTTCTTCTGCATGAAGGAGATCTAGCACTTCCTTTAGAAGTCATTCATATATATATATATATATATATATATATACACACACATATTTGTGCCTAGCAATGGAGGTTGTTGAGAAATGTCCACAAACATCAGATTAGATCCTTTCTAAGACAGCATGTGCTTTGTTGTCCCAACCATGGAATGTGGATTTTGTGTACTTCCCCAAGGTACATCATTTGCATACATCATGTTTCTCAATTTCTCCTTTGGGGAGGTCAGTGGTTATTTGTTGCATAATCTTCAAGGCACCATGACGAAAATGGCCAAGTCTTCTATGTTAGAAATTAGTCAACGAAGCAATGAAACACACAAAATATTACAGAAACACAAATACTGAAATGCATAAAACAAGAGAGACACAGATATACATGGATCACCCAATTTGGGCTACGTCCACAGAGAAACAACCAATCCTTCCTTTTATATTATCTAGTGAAATGAAGAGATACAACCTACAACATATACGTTGTAATTTCCTCTTCGCTCTAACACAACCTCCTCTCTCTCTCTTGCTCAAAATAATGATACACAGTCTCAATACAATTCCCTCTCATAAACTGAGGGTTTCCTTCTAGGGAAAAAAACCCTAAATCAACACAACCTCTACCGTCATATCATCTACCTAATGAATGACCTAGATTGACCATGAAATTACAATATTTTACAAGGCAAATTTTCATCTATTTTTAGCTTCGGGGGTGCTACCCCCAAACCCATGCTAGGGGGGGAGCTCATAAAATCATCGCTCCCCCCCTAACGGTGATTAAATGGGTGGCATTGCTACCCCGTTAGGAACATAGATCCAATGAGGCTTAAATAAAAAACCTTTGAACAATCAGGAAGATAATCAAGCTCCACACCCAACAACCTCCCACTTGGAGACTGATTATATAAATTCCATAGTTGCTTCACTTGTTGGAAAATGACTCCACTTGGTCCTAGTTGTTTCTCATCTTCACCGTCATACTTGAAGACCAATTGAAGCTCAACAAAATCTCAGTTTCTCCCTGGTTACAACATTTGTTAACATATCTGCAGGATTTTGGCTAGTGCGTATCTTTTCCAGCTTCAACTGTCCATCTTCCAACATTGACCGTATGATATAGTACTTGAGTTGTATATGTTTAGTCTTGGAATGAAATGTTGAATTCTTTTCAATATGAATGGCACTCTAGTTGTCATTGTATAACCTTCCCATCTCCTGCTTCTTGACCAATTCATCCATAAACCTTTATAGCCAAATCATTTCTTTACTAACCTCTGTAGCAGCAACATACTTTGCGTCCATTGTTGGAAGTGCAACAATGTTTTGCAGTTTTGAAACCCAATTGGCAGTTGTTCCACCTACATTAAACACGTACCCTTTGGTGCTCCTCCTTTTATATCTATCACCTGCCATATTTGCATCAACATATCCCTATAAAGAAATGTTTGAACCACCAAAGCATAATGATTGATTTGTGGTATCTCTCAAATACCTGAGAATGCACTTCACTACCATCCAATTCTCTTTTCCTAGATTTTCCATATACATGCTTACAACTCTCACTGCATGTGTAATATTTGGCCTTGTGTAGACCATTGGATACATTAAGCTTCCAACTATTGATGCATATGGAACTTTACACATATAATCCATCTCTTCCTGAGTCTCATGACACATCTCCTTAATTAGTTTGAAAGGGCTAGCCAAAGGTGTACTAACTGGTTTTGCATTTTGCATATTAAATAATTCCAACACCTTTTCTAAGTACTCACTCTGAGACAATGTCAATTTGCGCTTTTTCTTTCTGTATTTATTCTCATACCAAGGATTTGTTTTGTAGCACCCAAATCCTTAATTGCAAATGAATTTGCCAATTTTCCTTTGAGCACATTTATTTCCTGCATGTCATCTACATACAATAACAATATAATATAGTCGCCATCATTTTGTTTTTCAAGATAAACACAATGGTAAGAGTGACATCTAGTATAACTAACTTTAGACATAAACCTATCAAATTTTAGATACCACTGCCTTGGAGCCTGTTTTAAGCCATAAAATCTCTTCTTCAATTTGCACACTAATTTATCCTTCCATTTGACCTCATACCCTTGTGGTTGTTGCATATATATTTATTCCTCCAAATTCCCATGGAGAAAGGTTGTCTTTATATCTAATTACTCAATATGAAATTGTTTTGTTGCCACTAGACTTAAAATAGTTTTGATTGAAGTCATTATAACAACAGGAGAAAAAAATTCATCAGAGTTTATACCTTTCTTTTGTGCAAATTCCTTCACCACAAGTCTAGCCTTATACCTCTGTTTACCTCCATCTTCTTCCTTTAACCTATAAACCCATTTATTCTATAATGTTGTTTTACTAGCAAGAAATCTGACTAAGTCCCAAGTTTGGTTCTGCATCAAGGATTCCATATCCTCTTCCATGGCTTGCTCCCACTTCTTCCTTGTTTCTATAAACCCATTTATTCTGTAATGTTGTTTTACCAGCAGGAAATCTAACTAAGTCCCAAGTTTGGTTCTGCATCAAGGAGTCCATATCCTCTTCCATGGCTTGCTCCCACTTCTTCCTTATTTCTACATGAATTTCTTCTTCATATATTTTTGGTTCACTAGAATCAGACAACAATATATAATATAATGAAAGAGAGTATCGTTAAGGGGGTCTACTTATCCTGGTAGATCTTCTAACACCACTTTCAGGTGTTTGAGGTGCTTGTTGTTCTTGTGCCTACTAATCATTATGATTTTTTGGCACCTTTACTTTTTCTGTGATCTCATCAAGCACTGTGTATTCTTGGTTTTCTTTTTTTCTATTTCTTTCCCTACATATGATCCTTATACAAGACCTTTTATTGAATATGACATCTCTACGCCTAATGATACTGTGATTTTCATAATTATATAAGCGATAACCAAAATCATTTACACTGTTTCCAATAAAGGTGCATTTCTTTGATTTTGCCTCAAGTTTTTTTCTATTTTCTTTATTGATGTGGACAAAGGCTTCATAGCTGAAAGTCTTTAGAAGTGAATAGTTTACCTTTTTACTTGTCCATGCCTCCTATGGAAGACCACTATCCAAGGAACTTGAAGGCCCTTTATTTTTTAGATAAACAGCAGTATCTACAGCATCTGCTCAAAATTGTAAGGGAAATCCTGCAAGAAATCTCATGCACTTTACATGCTCCATGATTGTGTAGTTCATCCTTTCTAATACACCATTTTCCTGTGGTGTTCCTAGAACTGTCTTCTCTCTACGAATTCCATGCTCTCAAAAATAGTTATCAAACTCTTTATTGTAGTATTCACTTTCATTGTTTGATCTTAGACACTTCAACTTCTTTCTTGTCCCATTCTCAACCAAAGCTTTCCATTTCTTGAAAGTATCAAATAGATCAAATTTATTTTGAATACGATAAATCCATGTTTTCTTAATTGCATCGTAAATAAAAGTAACATAACAATGAGAGCCACTGAGAGATGATACCTGAGCAAGTCCCCATATATCTGTATGCACAAGCTCTAATTTTTTGATCTTCTTTTCCTTCCCAACTCTAATAAATCTGACTCTCTTATGTTTTCCATAAACAAAATTTTCAGAGAAACCCAAATCAACATGCTTCAAACCTGGCAACAAATTTCTTGAGTGAAGAATTTACATCCCCTTCTCACTCATGTGCCCGAGCCTATAATGCCACAATGTCGTATTTTCCCCTATGGAGGTTAAATCATTAATGAAATTAGAAATACCATTATATAAATACAACGTACCAACCTTTTCTCCTTTTACTATTACCAGGGCTCCTTTAGTGACCCTCCAAGTTTTGTCTGTAAAAGTAGTTACACAACCTTCACCTCCCAACTGCCCTGCTAAAATTAGATTTTTCTTCAAATCTGGAACATGCCTTACCTCCTTCAATAGCTATTGGTTTCCAAGGATTTTACAGGATTTATCATCACCGAGATGAACCGGCCCAAAATCTCCCTAAACATAGTCATGAAAATGTTTCCTATCAGGTGTGGCATGGAATGAGCCCCCTGAATCTACCACCCGAGCATCAATAATATTCTCTAATGAAAGAATCAAATCATATTGCAACACATCACCTATCACATTCGCTTCATGGTTGTTATCTTGTTTTCCATCTCATTCTTTTCCCTTCTGAGGTTTGTAATCTTTCTTCAGGTGTATTTTCTTCCCGCATTTCTAGCACGCTATCCCTAATCTGGATTTAGATCTAACTTTTCTTGAATTACTAATATTTCCTAGGCTCCTTCCTCTTTCCATTTTTCTTCCCCCAGTCTCTGGAGTCAAAGCATTACCTGATGTCTCACCAGAGCTTTTCCGTCACATTTCCTCGCTAAGGATCACACCAACATCATCATCAAACTTTAAAGTACTAGATCCAGAGATAGAGTTGATAATATCCATAACTAGGCGATTCCAACTTTCTGGTAGTGAGAACATAAATAACAGAGCCCTAACTTCATCGTCAAAATTTACCCCTACAAAACTTAATTGACTGGTAACCCTGTTAATTTCATTTAAATGATTAGCGACAAATCTGCCTTCTAACATATTCATATTAAATAGCCACTTCATAAGAAATACCTTATATGAGGTCGAGGGTATTTTCATATAGTTTGGTCAATGTCATCATTAAACCTTCAGTTTTCGTTTCCTTTGAAATGTTGAATGCCACTGACACTGCTAGACATAGCCATACTTTTCCTAGTGCCTTTATGTTGAGAATCTCCCATTCCGCGTCTGTCATACTCATAAACTTCTTTGATTTTCCTCTCAATGGTAAGTACAGATCTTTTTGATACATATAATCTTCCATCTGCATCTTCCACAAATGGTATTTTTGGCCGTTAAATTTCTCGACCCTAAACCTACCATATTCAGCCATTGCTCCCACTCGTACTAGCAACCCTTCTCTCCTGTGAGTTTATCAGCCAATTAAACCTTCAGCTCTAATAGCAGTTGTTAGAAATTATTTAACGGAGCAATGAACCACAAAATATTGTAGAAACACAAATATAAAAATGCATAAAACAAGAGAGACACAGATATATGTGGTTCACCCAATTTGGGTTATGTCCACAAGAGAAAAAAACCAGTCCTTCCTTTTATATTATCCAGCAAAATGAAGAGATACAACCAACAATAGATCCACTATAATTTCCTCTTTGCTCTCACACAACCTCCTCTCTCTCTCGTCTAAATAATGATACACAACCACAATACAATTCTCTCATATAAACCGAGGGTTGCCTTTTAGGGGAAAAACCCTAAATCAACATAACGTCTCCTGTTAGATCATCCACTTAATGAATGACCCATATTGAATACAAAATTACAATATTTTACAGGGAAATTTTACATCTATTTTTAGCTTTAGGGGTGCTTCCCCCTAACCCTCGCCAAGGGGGCTCATAAAATCATCGTCGCCCCCCCCCCTCCCTTGACAACAATTAAATGGGCGACGTTGTCTCCCCGTTAGGAATAAGGATCTAACATGTCTGAAATAAAAAACCTCTGAACAATCAGGAAGATAATCAGGCTCCACACTCAACATTATGTGCCAAAGTTCACCAACATCATGGCCCTGCACTTTCTTCGCCTTAGTGCTTAATGCAACACAGTCTTCCACGTCTAGCTTATACAAGTTCTCCACACGAACCCCAATCTTTTTGGTGTCGGTCCATTGAAGGCCATCTTCTAATCTCTGAAGAGATCCTGCTGCACTAAACTTCAAATTCGATTCTCCTGAGAAACAACTTCAAAATTTATGCTCTAATGTGAATCCTGCTTTGATACCATGTAGAAATTATGGTGTAGATTTGAAAATTCTCATGAAGTTTTAGTCAAAATCAAAAGGCACAAACCTACTCTATTGCTCTGTGGAATTTAATTCACAATTTAAAAAAAAAATTCCATACACGCAATAATAAATAACAGACAGCACATAGTATTTTTCTCAGGGAAAGAAATATGCTAAAAACCCCAGTGCCTGCTTGCATTAATCTAATGAATAGAGATGTACTGCAATTGATTTTCTCAACTGAGCATAACCTGCAAGTGAATAACCTATCTCTCTGCTCACTGAGAAGCTTTAACCCAGACTTAGTCAATATTTGCCTCTACTTGAGCCCCTATTTGCTTGCACGATTCCTAAATAATTAGGCCCCCATTATTTAGGAACTTCTCCAAAATGGATTGCGATTCCCAAGGTTGATCATCTGACTGCATCCAACACATGTACACTCAATAATAGTCTACAATTGATGTTACATTGCCTTGGAATCTCCACCACATCTTGGGAACTCGAATTATTTTCATGCACTAGCTATTTTGGTTTGATTGATCAGTTAACTGGATGATCATTGAATTAGACTAAAGCCCTACTGCATAACTGACTTTCCACTAGTTCCTCTAACAATTGGAACTAGTTTAACTTAAAATAATGTGAGATAACTAACCTTGATTTATATAAATTAGCAATCACATATCATCAACTAAACTCTAACTCCTCCAACTCGAATTTGCTATGTAAATTGGGTGACACAATCCATGTCACACAAGTCAACTACATCCAAGTTGTTTGTTGATGTGGAAATTCACATTTTCTCAATTTAACTAAGGTAAAATCAAATTGAGAATTTCTTGTTGCATATTTCAACATTTTCCACTCATCCCTTCTTTAATTTGAATTTGGTGGTACCCACTATTTGAATCAATTTTAGAGAAATATTTAGCACCACTCAAGCAAACAATCAAGTAATCAATGGGTGAAAGAGGAAATCTAAACCTGGTTCTTATTTTATTGATGACTCTTGAATCAGTGTAAATTCTCCATCCACCATACTTCTTCAGACTAAGAATTATAGGGACAATACATGGAATCAAACTTTCCATGATAAGACCCTTGTCTAGAAACTCTTGTACTTCTATTTTTATCTCTTCATTTTCTTGAGGTGATATTCTATAATTTGCCTTATTTAGAATACTTTCTCTTGGAATTAAATATATATGATGATTGATGCTCCGAACAAGAGGTAAATTTCTTGATAATTCGTCAACAATTATATTAGAGAAATCACCCAACATAATCTTGATTTCTTCAAGAAAATAATGTTGATAAAATAATTGTTATTGATGTCAAAGGATGATCAATTGAAGAGTATAGTAGGATAGGCTTAAATATCTCTTTAACCCCTTTCCAACAAGCTATTTCATGCCATCTAAATCTTCTCCATTGAGGAAAAATTAATTTTCTAAGTAAAAAAATCAATCATTCCACTCCCTGTCCAGGAGAAGTTGACCATGTTTGGAGCATCTTGACTAGTATAAATAAAATGAATTTCAACCCCATTTGGCCTCCACCTTAACCAAGTAAGAAACTGAGATAATTTAGGCTTAAGGAAAAGGTAATAGGTTCATATCTCATGAACCTTGAGGCAAATTAAGGAAGCAAGTTCTTTGGTTTTTGGTTTTTATTCTTGGGTAAAAATATTTGTTGCGTTATTTGATTAGATCTTGGAGCATCCTTCTAAGATATCCCATGGAGAAGAACCCGCGCTATTTGTAGCCATAATCTCAACACAAATTTAGCCTATTTTAGGCACAAAACTCGACCTCCTTGAAACTTTGATATTATCCATTTTTGAATGACAGATATCAGGGTTTATTGAGATGGGTTTTCGGCGAAAATCACATCATCATTCATTTGTCAACGCGTTTCGAACAAACAAGTGTGGTCCATCATCAGGATAAGTTGAAGAACCAGATCATGACTGCATGTAACATGTAGCCATGATCTAGTTCTTCAACTTGTCCTAACGATGGACCACACTTGTTGGTTCGAAACGCGTCAACAAATGAATGAAGATGTGATATTTCATCGAAAACCCCTCTCAAAAAACTTGATATGGATCACAGAAGCCTAAATTCAACAGATATCACGGTTACTAAGAGACATAATTTGGCCTAATTCGGTTTGTAATAAGGAGCACTCTTGGGCCTAAAATTCAACCCTTCCCATTGAAAAATTCGGGACTGCAATTCGGCCTTCTTTGAATAGATTCAGACCAGAAATTTGGCCCTTCCTGTGGGCAGTCTCAACCCTACAACTCGGGTATCCTAGTGACAGAACTCAACTCTTCTATGTAAAAATTTAGACGTGTTCTCTTGCCTCAAAATTTGGCCTATTTAGAGCTTGATTGGAGCAAACTTGTAACTAGAATTTTGACATGCTTTGATCACCCTCTTAAAGAATATCTTTTGGAGTAGACTTTGAGAAGTTTTTTAATAAGTTTTTGAGAGAATTTTGGAGTATTCCTTTATGTACATTCCTGAAGTCTTTTGGATCAGGACTAGACCAGAATTTGAAGTGACTTTAAGAGCATATTTTGGAGACCCCTTTGAGAAAACTTGAAGGCATTTTTTGAGTAGAATTGAAGACATTTGTTGAATAAGACTTGGAGGCATTTTGGAGCTAACTTGGAGACATTTTCAAGTTACCTCTTGAAGTCATCATGGAGTAGCATTAAAGCCACTTTTTGAAGCAATCTAGGAGTAGATCTTGAAAAGTATATGGACTAGCTCCTTGAAGTGATTTTGAGTAGATCTTGAAGAATACTTGGAGCAGCCCTTGAAGAGTTTTTGGAGAAATATCTTCATGCCATCTAGAAGCAATTCTTGGAGGCATTTTAGAGTTTTTAATCAGTGCCCTTGAAGTGTATTTGAAGTATTTGTAAAAGTTGTAGCCTAAGAGGATTGGTGTCCTCCTATTGACCAGATTGGTGTTTGGATTTTCCTAAGAGGATTAGTGTCCTCATAAAGACCATGTGGGAGCCTAGATTTGATTAAGATGATTGGTGTCCTCATTCAACGTTGGTGCCTTAAAGAATTTGAAGATCATGTTGTGTAGGTTGGAGCCTGAATTTTGTAAAAGAGGATTGGAGTCCTCGTTATTATTCTCAATAACAAAGTTATTTTTTTGTTATAATATTAATAGTTTTTCTTATGTGTGAAAAAATTAACTAACATAATATAACAATTGAAAGAAATACGGATTCACCCCCCCTCTTAGTATTTCTAACAATTGGTATCAGAGTCAGTTCCTTCAGTCTCATCCTAATAGCTAGAAGGAAGAACCCCCTAAAACAAATGGCAAGTTCAATAAGGAAAGCCTCCAAACCATATAAAGATATCTCCTCCTCATTCATGAAATCAGAAGTCAATCAGGTTGTTCAATCTCCCTTGTTTGATGGAACAAACTATGTGTCATGGAGCAAAATATTGTAGTTTTATTTGATGGCTCTAGGAGATGAGGTATGGGAATCAGTGGTTACCATCAGCATAATCTTAGATGAGTCAAAAGAATACAATACAAAAGCAATGGAGGTGATCTTGAGTAGTCAATAAGACTTTGTAAAAGTCAAGATGGGTCAATGTTCTTAAGTCAAAAGTCGTTGGGAAAAGCTACAAAAGCTTTCTGCAAAGGAATCTTCCCTTGTGACAACTGAGCTAGAACCAGAATATGTAGAACAAGAAAATGATTAAGAATTAAAGAAGATAAATGAAGGTAAAATAAAAAAACACCAAAAGCATGAATGGCTATGAATATGAAGAAGACATTGAAGTATAGGTTGAAGTAAACCTTGAAGTTGAACTTGTGGCTGATCTAAAATAAATAAGTAGATTAACAAAAGAAAATGAAGAACTTCAAAAAAAGAATAAAGACCTTGATTGTACAAAGGAAGAAGTTGTTCTCCTAAGGCTTCATGTGGAAGAAATATCTAAGGATTTTAAAAAGAAATAAGAAAAATTTGATTAACAAGAAAGGAGACATGAAGAAGAAGTCATCTCCTTGACAACTCAGCAAGAAGAAGCAAATAAAATGGAAGAAGTTGTCAAGATACAATTGATGAAGAAAGAAGAAGATTGTGAGAAGCTTGAAGAAGAAATTGTCTAATTGAAAAATGAAGTTGACAAGTTATGCAAAAGTATAAAGAGTTCTCAATCAATGGATGACATTCTCAGTCATCAAAGAACACCATTTGATAAAAGGGGACTTGGCTATATAGGTGAATCTCCAAAGTCTAAAAGAGAAGAAAAACCTTAAAATTATGTCATCATTCATAATATAAGCTAGAAAAATGTTGTAAGTGCTCTTGTTCCTAAAATTTATGATGATGACCTCAAGGAATCTTATCTCTATGAAAGTAACAATGAGAATCAACCAAGGATTGAACCTCCTCCAAGGTAATGCAATTTTAGAAAACCATCAAGGAAAGTCTTCTCTTCTAGGTATAAGACCATATTCTCTAGTTATTGTTATTTATGCGATAATTTCAGTCATAAAGCTAGAGATTGTGGTGCATATTACTGTTACATGTCAATTTGTCGCCATGACACTTGATCAGTTTATGGGTATTTTTACCATCCATGAACATGTTTGAATGAACTCCCTTAGAAGTCAAACAACTAAAAATATCTTGAAGTAGATGAGAAATTTGGGGAAAAAAGTTGTCACACCTTGTTAAGTTTCACCTGCTCTGATTTTTCTAGATTTCCCCGCGCATTCGCTGGAATTAGCTCTGAGAACAACGCAAAGTTGCACTTTGCCTATAAGTACAAACCCACGCAGATGAATTCAAGAAAGTAAAAATAAAAAGTACATTCTAGAAACATAGTTGGTCGAATATTTCCCAGCTAAAAGCTTCCAGGTGATGACTATTCGAACTATAACCCTCCAATGATGCATCTTAATCCCTTTTATCATGGAAACCTAATCCCTCAATCAAGGAATCTCATCCTCCTCCTTTGGATCTGAAAATTCTTCCTCTTGGCCTAAAAAATGACTAGAGGGTAGAGGGATTGAGGAGGTCAGAACTCATAGAATATAAACTTATGTTGTTGGTTTGATATTGGAAATATTGTCATCTAAGGAGGAGATTGAAGGCATTTTGGAGGGACCTCACAGCATCAAGCCAAAGGTTGTAAGGCTCCTCTTTATCTTTGATCAATACAAATGAACACTTTCTCCCATTGGTTTGTCTTATTGGAGTGATGAATGGTTTAAAATTGTTTATAATGTTTATTAAGGCAAGTTCAATTCCTAATTTCCTTGATCATTAGGTTAATTTTTGTTTGATTTATTATATCGAATGTGCTTTTGATCCTTTTATGGTCTATGATTGCAGGTCTTATCGAGCATTGAGTAGTTGCATCAAATCACAACAAGGGATCTTCATTGAGCATTTCATGAAATAGGTAAGAGGCTCATCCTTTAGCCTTAATTTGTATAATTCAAACAAGTCCAACTTAGGGAAAGAGTAAATTCAATTGTCTTGCTTGTTTCTAGTTTCCCTCAAGGATCTAAGGAGATTGCTCTTGTCTGCAAGAGGTATTCTTTTGGTGTAACAACTACAAGAATGACTATAAAGGTTATCATCAAAACCCTAGAAGTAAGCTTGCAAGCAAACAAGATAAAATCCCTAATTGTTATGACAATATAAATTACAGTTCAATTGCTAGGTTATTTAAGTTCAATGTGGAATGTTATCAATGGCACAACTTTGGACATATAGCATGAAATGGTACCCTAAGAAAATCAAAGAAAAAAAGTTATTTGAAAAATCTATAAAAGTTTGGATAAGAAAACAGGTTGAACCGAGAATTGAACTTGCCTTGAGTGCTCCAAATAGTTGTTCAAGTTGTTGATTGGTTATGTGCCTCGGGCATAATCTATGGTCCCTTAATCTTTATAAATTGGGATTCTACCTATGTAGATTAAAGGATCTCTATGTAGTGACCAAATCCAAGATCACATTCTTATTAGAGGGATGGAAATGATGAAAAAAAAAGGACATAAGAAATCTATGTTGCTTATCACCGCCCACCCAATGATGAGTCCATGCTCTTTGTTCCCACTATTTTGTACCTGACATCAATGTGTTAGCTTGATGTTCATATACTTATAGAAGGCAAGGGATATGTCAAAAAGGAAGAGATGCTTCATGGATGTTTAGTGCTCAATGTACCATTTGTAAATGCCACTATTTTGAATTATTCAAAACTACAAGATAGCTTTGACAAACAATGGAGCCACAATTTATTGGCAGATACTATTACATAACAAATGAGGAAAATTTTATCTAATAATGCAACTATCAATAATATGGGTACTATTCCTCTAAGGCGAGCATACATGGTTGTTACAGTCGAAGAAATAATAGGTAAAGCAGTGAGGAGTTCACTGCAATAGGGCATGTATCCATAGAAAATATAAGAGAATAAGATCATAATAGGAAAAGTTCTATTGTTGAATAATTAATGGAAGATGATGACGATATGGACTAGGAAACTTCTAAAAGTGTCACTATGTAGATGAAATGGTATTGCACCAATTGCATGATAGTCAATTCTGATGATTTAACCCATTGTGATTCATGTGGAGAACACTGAAATTCAGGAATTCTCAGTCAGGGAACAAATAATCATGGTAGATGTACTTGAGTCTCTGCAACAAGAAAAGGATGAACAATGGATGATGATGATCATTCTTATTTTCAAGGATGATTTTAATGAAGGATACTGGTATCGTGGGGCTTTTTATGACAAGAATCTTTCACAATCACAAATATTTCACTTGGCACTAGTTCTTGGCACGTCTCAGTTTAATGATATTCTAGGATTCTCATATGTCCCCAAGAAAGACTCTTGTTGAACATGGAAAACTTTCTCATGGTAACTCACTGAAAGATCCCCAAAATATGCCAAAATAATGATAGACTTAGAGGAGAAACTAAGTTGTATTAAGCACAACTACCCGACTATGGTGGAGGCCTTCTTATGATATTTTCATGTTGTAAGTGAGAACAAGATATCAAACAGCTAATGGAATGCACACGCTTAAAGAAAGAATCCAAGTTTTGGATATATAACCCTAGAGTTTCATAAAATTTGGGTCAGAATTCGTGGCTTCAACGTTAGAAAAGCTTGAAACAATATTCATGTCCATTCTAGTGAATAAATAACACCAGTCCCATGGACCTCCATGATGAAAATTATACAGAAATGGAAGGGGGTTTATTATGTTTGAGGAAATAGAGTATGTGGTCTTGTTGCAAATGCTACCAGATATTTTGGAGAGATTTGGAAGAGCTAAAAAGTGCTTTAAGATTTGTGGGACAATTATGATTGAGAACATGAGAGCGAGCTTCAAGCGCATGACAACTAATTATCTAATCATCATCTATTGATAAACTTGATTGGATTGCTCTAGAAGACCATGTGACAAAATGGTTGCTGGTGTCAAGGAAGACAGTGAAGGTCTTGGTTTCCTATGAGAGGAATATCTGTAGTAGAATCTTTGAGACATTTGATATTGAATTATGGACAAATTTCTTTTAGAAATCAGTTTGCGATATGAAAGCACCGATACAGTTTGGAGAGGTCATTTCCCTGAGCGAGAGAGCCTTAAAAGCTATTCAAGTTGTTAGACATGGTTGAAGGATTGGGGACAATGAAGGAGGACTTCAGGATGGTTTTTGAAGGGCCTAGATGCCTAAAGATCAAGGTTTGGTTGTGTGAAATGTAGAAGCAGTTGGTGCACAATGCTCCTCAAGTTCTGTGGGACTTTGGGAAGCAGGCATAAGAGGATTCAAGAATAAGACGTTACTCGTTTTTTGTTGGGTACTAAAGGGTGTTGAATGATTGTTGGACTTATCATGGCTTTGTTAATGAAACTTCAATTCTTTGCAAATCCAAAATCTATGAAATTAATGATGAAAGTTGTAGTAGCCAAGTCAAGTTATCCAATTCAACGTAGTTGTCATTCTTGTTGACCTAAAGGACTATTTAAAATTCCATGAACCATGTTGAGATGTCCATTTGATTGTAATAAATATATAAATGCACTTGATAATAATTTTATTTGTCCAAGCCCCCAAAAGCAAAGAGGAAGCACAAGCTGGGGGGGGGAATCCTTAGTAGGGGGATCAACTGACAGGAAGTTGTAGACAAGGGGAGAATCCCTTTGCTATTGATGTCAAAGGGAGAGAATATGATGACAGGGCGGGGGACACAATGCTAGGGGGAATAATACCATGTTAGGGGGAGTAGCATGATGACAGGGGAGTAGCACGATGTCAAGAGGAGTACCATATGAGAAATGTTGTCGTCAATAATAAAGGGGGATATTGTTGAGAAAATAATTGTTATTGATGTCAAACGATGATCAATTGAAGAGGAGAGTAGGATAGGCTTAAATATCCCTTTAAGCCCTTTCTAATAAGTTATTTCATGCCCTTCAGATCCTCTCCATTGAGGAGAAATTAATTTTCTAAGTCAAAAAATCAACCATTTCACTCCCTGTCCAAGTTGGTCCTATCGAGGAGAAGTTGACCATGTTTGGAGCATCTTGACCAATATAATAAAAGACACTTTGACCCCATTTTACCTCCATCTCTCTCAAGCAAGAAACTGAGATAATTCATGTATGAGGAAAAGATGATAGGTTCATATCTCATGAACCTTGAGGCAAATTGAAGAAGCAATGTCTTTGGTTTTTGGTTTCTATTCTTGGGTAAAGATTCTTAGTGGGTTATTTGATAAGGTCTTGGAGCATAATTCTAAGCTATCCCATGGAGAAAAATTCACCCTATTTTTAGCCCTAATCTGAGCATAAATTTGGCCTCTTTTAGGCATAGAACTTGGCCTCCTTGAAACTCTAATGTTAGCCCTTTTTTAATGATAGATCTTAGACCTATTAAGAGACAAAATTTGGTCTAATTCAGTTTATAATAAGGAACAGAATTGGGCTTGAAATTTGGCCCTTCCTATTAACGAATTTGGGCTTGCAGTTTGGCCTTCTATGAACAGGCTCATATATTAAATTTGGCCCCTCCTATGGGCAGTCTTAGCCCTACAACTTGAGCATCCTAGTGAAAGAACTCAGCTCCTCTATGTACAGATTCAAACCTTTTCTCTTGCCTCATACTTTAGCCTATTTAGAGCTTGATTGGAGCAGACTCAAAATAGGAATTTTAACATGATTTGAGAACCCTTTTAAAGAGTCTCTTTCAGAGCTGAGTTTGAGCATATTTTTAATAAATTTTTGAGAGACTTTTGGAGTAGTTCTTTGTGTACATTCTTGAAATATTTTGGAGCAGTCTTAAAGCTTCTTGGAGAAAGCCTAGACTCAAATTTGAAGTGCCTTTAAGAGTAGATTGTGGAAACCCCTTTGAGCAGACTTGAAGTCATTTTTTGAGCAAACTTGAAGACATTTGTTGAGAAAACTTGAAGACATTTGTTTAAGCATACTTGGAGACCTTTTTGAGTTAACTTGGAGACATTTTGGAGTTGCCTCTTGAATTCATCATGGAGTAGAATTAAAGCTCCTTTTTGAAGCAATCTAGGAGAAGATCTTGAAAAATATATAGACCAACTCCTTGAAGTGATTTTGAGCATATCTTGAAGAATACTTGGAGTAGCACTTAAAGAGATTTTGGAGCAATATGTTGATGCCATCTAGAATTCGTTCTTGGAGACATTTTAGAGTTTTTAATTAGTATCTTTGAAGTATTTGTAGAGGTTGGAGCCTAAGAGGATTGGTGCCCTCATATTGACCAAGTTGGTGCTTGAATTTTCCCAATAGGATTGGTGCCCTTATATAGACTAGGTGGGAGCCTCGATTTGATTAAGAGGATTGGTGTCCTCATTCAAGGTTGTTTCCTTAAAAAATCTAGAGATCTTATTGTACAAATTGGAGCTTGAATTTTGTAAAAGATTATTGGATTCCTCATTATTATTCTCAATAATAAAGTTATTTTTTGTTATAAAATTAATAGTGCTTCTTATGTGTGAAAAATCTTAATTGGAATAATATAACAATTGAAAGAAATTTTGATTTACCAACCCCTCCTAGCATTTCCAACAAATCATTTAAACTAGTGCTACTAATAATTACCTTGGGTTTACCAATCAAGGAAAAATGCAATTCCTCCTTCTTGACCTCCTATAGTAGCTCCTTTCCACTCATCGACAATACATTAGGACCAACTTTCTCCTTGACTTCTTCATCTTGCAAAGGCAACAATGCATGTTTTTTACTCTCTTTTCAAGTGTATATGTATTTCTTATATGATCATGGATAAATTTAGAATCAAAATGCCATGACCTTCCCAACAAGATATGGAAGACATCCATGGGAATTACATCACATAATATTCCATCTTTATATATCCCAATTTGAAACTCTACCTTACACTATTCATTGACTAAGATTTGAGGGTCCTTTTGCAACAAAGACATCTTATAAGGAGTAGGTCATGTTGTCCTTTTTAAATCTAGTTTCTCTACCATCTCTTTAGAAACACGTTATCAATCAAAACCTTACAACACTTACCTTTTGACCTACAAGTTGTCCTAAACAAGATTTTTCTCTAGGATGGCTCCTTAACTTCTTTTTTTGACTTGATTAAAACTATTTTCATTCGTATTGATTCTTATACTTTGGGAACTTCTTCATTTACTATGGCATTTGCATATTGTTCTCTAGATTTTGCAACATGTGCACCTCTCTAACCTGTTGGATTATTTGCTAGGAATTCCCAAGAAAGGTGAACCAACTTTCGACATTTGCAACATTTGGGTTGGTAGTCTCAATCTATACCTCTGCCTCTTGAGAAAAATATTCTTCCTCTGAAATCACCTCTTCTTGATGCGTGGCTACCTGAACTTCCACTCTCTTCTCTTGTAGATTGAAATCTCCCTCTAATGCCTGCTTGTCCTTTGCCTCTTACATGACTTCTTCCTATGTTCTTATGACTCTCTTTCCTCGTGATATTTTCTTCTACTTTCAAAGTAGCTTGAGAGGCATCCTCAACTCTACTCAAGGATAAGAGTCTAACCTTGTCCTAAATCTCATATCTCAAACCATTAATATATCTTGCAACCTTTTCAGCATCTTCTTTTACATTACTGACTCTACTATTCAACTATAAAATTCTTCAGTGTATTCTTTATCTGTCATATATATATTTATATTCTTACAATGTCTAAAATATTTTGTTGATAATCCTTTGGCATAAACTTATGTTTAAATTTTGCAACATTCTATCCCAATCCTTGATTTTTGTCTTTCCTTTCCTCTATCATTCTTACTATACTTCATCCCACCACAAGTTTGCATGGCCTTTTAGTCTTCTGACTACATACTTCACCTTTTTCTCCTCATCAACATCTTCATAGTCAAAATGCTTGTCCATAGAGTTGATCCAATCAATAAATTCAACCTATAAGTTGCCTTCATAGACAAGCACCTCTGTCTTGGGTTTGCCACTCATTTTGGCTGTCATTTTTAGCATATCTTCCTCTACTAATTATTCCCCTTCTTCTTCATTAGAAGCCTCTTCTTTTTCTTCACTGACATCTACCATTTCAACTCCTCTCCTCTGGGAAATTTCCATCACCTCTAATCTTTTCTAATTGCATCTCATCTTTACTTGCAAGGCTACATTTGTTATAGGCCTTCCCCTACCTACACCTTGAGTTTCTCCTCTGGCTCCTCCTCTTTACCTTTATGTCATTTCTAATATTGAAACTATGCACTACCATGATACCAAAAGTTTGACGCCCTCAGTCTCACCTAACTAATTACCTTTCAATAAATCCTAGATCAATCCTCTTTAATATTTCCATTTATTACTTTAGTCCTTGTTTTGTATTCTTCTTGGGGCAGAATTGGTGCTTAACCTCTGTCCTGAACAAACCTTGCACTAACTGCGCTCCTTCAACCCTCAAATTTATGATGACCTCGATATCAGATTTGACAAGATATCGTACAACGTTGGTTGAACAGGGCTTGATATTAATCGACCCGAAACTCGACAAGATGGCACTTCCTGTCGCAACCATAGAGATCTAATAACATATCAGATTCAATAGTATCATGGACCCCTTGTTTTACACTACCACATGGGGATATAATAGGAGTCAGACCTAATATACTTCGGGCATCGGTTTTCAAAGACTAGTAATCACACCACTACATAGCCCTAAGGCGATAGGTCAATAAATGAACTTTGTTGATGAAGAGTTTCATGTTACTGTTTGTTGACATATTGTTGTTGGAATGTTATGAAACTGGCTCACAAAAAGATAGAAAAGATAGATCAACGCCTTAGAAATAAGCCTCTTCGAGGGGGAAACCTCCTTTACATTACAAAAATGAACAATTCTTAGATGATTCAAATGAAAAAAACCTCCTTTCTACATATAGGAGTCTAAGGGGTCACAATATAACCAAGGCCGACCTAACAATAATACTATGAAGGCACAAAAATAACAATAAGGGAAACAATGACAATAGTAATGGGGGAATCACTAGTATTATAGGGACCTAACATGCCCCTCTCCTTCAAAAAAGTGGTGTCCTCAATGCTTGAGTAGTTCTGGATGATTCTGTATAAAATTCTCATCCTCCCATCTGGAATCTTCAGCGGGGTAAGTTCTTCCACTTGATGAGATACTCTGAAATTGATCAATTTCATAGCTGTCGAGTTCTTGTTTCTTTCACTGCTTCAGGTTCCAATATGATTTTTCCTTCCTCATTAAGTTCTGAAAATATTGTTTAAACTAGAAGCTTGTCACCTATAACCTTCTTTAAACATGAAACATGGAAAATTGGGTGCACTCGAGAAGCTACAGGAAGCTCCAATTTGTATGCCATAGTACCTATTTTTTGCAATACCTTCTACGAACCATAATACTTTGGTGATAATTTATTATCCTTATTAGCTTGCTTGAGGGACATTTGTTTATATGGTTGTAGCTATAGGAATACCCAATCACTTACATCAAAACTTATTTCGTTGCGATGTTGATCTACTTGCTATTTCATTCTATTCTGCACCAAGGCGAGGTTATCCTTTAAGAGTTGGAGAACTTGTTGTTGATGCTCGATGTAATCTTCCACTGCTTGAACCTTAGAATTTTCTCTTAAATATGATGTGATGGATGGTGGATGATGTCCATAAAGTGCCATAAATGGGGTCATTTTTGTTGCATTATGGAAGGAAGTGTTATAACACCATTCAGCGAGAGGCAACCATTTGACCCGTTGTGTATGTTTATCAGATACAAAACAACGAAGATATCCTTCAAACATTTGTTTACTATCTGAGTTTGCCCATAAGATTGAGGATGATAAGATGAGCTATGAGCTAGCTGAGTACCAAGACAAGAAAATAATTCTATCCAAAATATTCCAGTGAAAATGGGATCTCTATCGCTTACAATAATCTTTGGGTTTCCATGTAGCTTTTGAATTGTTTCCATAAATGCAGTAGAAACTATACTCACTTTAAATGGATGAGATAATGCACAAAAGTGTACATACTTGGTAAGTCCGTCAACTACCAACATGATAACACTCTTTCCTTCGGACTTGGGTAAACCTGTGATAAAATCCATCGAAACCTCCTCTCAACGTTGGCTTGGAATGGATAAAGGTTGTAATACACCTGGGGTCTCAGTTGTTTCAACTTTATTTTGTTGGAAAACCAAACATTTCGCCACAAACTTTTGAAT